>JABVMC010000097.1:25000-58522 GCA_013358685.1 Antennarius maculatus | reverse complement strand
ACACACACACACAGCAACACACACACACACACACACACACAGACAGACACACACACACACACACACACACACACACACACACAGACAGACACACACACACACACACACACACACACACACACACACACACACACACACACACACACACACACACACACACACACACACACACACACGGACATGTTTGTCTTGTGTGAATCTGCAGGTATTAGAAGGGAAAACACGGATTGGACACGCGGCATCCCAAATATTCCTGGCATGATGTTTCCGTGGCAACCGTTTCCCGGCTGGAAAACAAAGGCGGGCTCGTTTCTCACGTGAGGTTAGCACAACAAGCGGCGACGCCTTCATGTTCTCCTGGAAAATCAAGCACTTCCTGCCTGGAAGCACATTTAGCACGTAGCGTGTTAGCTCGTAGCACTAATCAAAAACTACAACCTGCTAATGCTAGCTGCTAACTGTGATCAAAGTGTGGCCTGGTCACACAACATCTGTGAGAAGCATTAGCCTTAGTAGCCCATGCTAAATGTGTTGTTAGCCCAAAGCTAACTGAGGGTTCACACTAGCACAGTCATAGCATCTTCTCTTAATTCCACTAATCCCTCACACACTCACGCTTTAACACTTCACCTCATCAGTGATTATTAGTAGGCAGTCATGTGACACCGTACTCGCCTTCTATTGGCTGACGGCATCCTGAAGTGTGTTACGTTCTGGGAGTGTCGGACTTCCGAGAGACACTAAAGTGTTTTAAACCGATAGAAGGTGGTCTAATATCAGCATGGGGGGTGGGGGGGTCAGAAACGTTCACATTACCATAAATAAGATCAATAGATCTGATTCCTCCATCAGGTGTTTCCTGGAACGCTTCAAACACGAGGAACGAGGAGGTCCTCACCTGGAGGTCACATGGGCTGAACGGAGCGCTCCTATTGGCCACAGCTGACGATAGTCTGAACTCATTCATGGAATAAATCACACCTCCTGTTCAGACTGAAGGAGTCACACCAGTGCTGGGGGGGCACACCTGCTGACAGGCTGGACCGTACCACTATGACGAGGGGGGGGGTCTCACCTGACTGAACCGTCCCACTGTCACCCATGTCCGGTGGCCTCTGGATGACCCGGTGTCCTTCTGGAACATGGCGTTCCATCCCGGGGGGGAATCCTGAGCATCTCCCCCGCTAGTTTGATGAAACAGGATTAGAAACTGAAACCTGACGATCAGCTGATCCAGAACCCCCACTTCCTGTTGCACTTGTGTGACAAGCATTACTGCTGTGTGTGTGTGTGTGTGTGTGTGTGTGTGGGGGGGGCATCTCTGGCTCCTAATTTCAGACATCAGCTGTCTTTTTACACACACACACACACACACACACACCAGAGTTCATGTTACCTCCAGAAAGCAGTGCATCCTGGGATGTGCTGCAATAAATTGAGTGCATCCCATAATAATAACAGAATATAGAAGAAACACAAGGATTGAGTTTAGCCAACAGATCAATATAAAAACTAAAACTATGAATTTAATGGTTTTATCAATAATGACGTCAAAAAGGACCAAACAGGAAAATATTTTAATCAAAACATTCAAGTTATTTAAAAAACACCTTTCATAGTTTTAATAGAGTTATTCCCCCTTTGCTTTTCACTCAGTGGTTTGATCGACTGGCTTTCTTTCCAGACGTGACGACAGCAGAACGAACCTCCATCACTCCTGAACCCCAACATCCCAGAATCACCATGAAGGCACCGTCACACCCCCGAGCGACAAACCCCCCACCCCAGGGGGTCAAACTGCTCTGGACACTGGTACAGGTGTGAAAGGACACCGCCCAGCCACACACACACACACACACACACACACACACACACACACACACACACGGGGATCAGATGAAACACAAAACTCATCAAAGAACCTTTAGATTGACCTGTGTGTGTGTGTGTGTGTGTGTGTGTGTGTGTGTGTGTGTGTGTGTGTGTGAGAGGACAGAATCTGCTGAGTCAGCCTGTCTGAAGGACAACAGACTCGTCTTCATTTCTGCTCTTTTCACCAGGACTCAATTTGCTCCGTTCAGAAGGAAACAAGTTTAAATCGCTTCACAATCCAGGCTGAGTATTTTTGTCCACACACACACTCACACACACACACACACAGAGACACACTCACACACGTCTGTGTGTGTGTGTGTCTGTGTGTGTGTGTGAGTGTGTGTGGACATCAGATGGAAGCAGCTCTTGTGCTGC
Organism: Antennarius maculatus; assembly: GCA_013358685.1. NCBI lineage: Eukaryota > Metazoa > Chordata > Actinopteri > Lophiiformes > Antennariidae > Antennarius > Antennarius maculatus. The sequence continues at coordinate 56,272 of JABVMC010000097.1, read as the reverse complement.
TCTGATCTCTGGGGCTATTTTTAGCTCCTCCTCAGCAGCAGGACTATTAATAGGCTCACACACACACACACACACACACTTAAACCTGGTCTCTCCCCCCCCCTGCTGGTGGCGGCTGTGTTGAGCGCTGGTTAATCCTAATCCGGTGGTCAGTGGGATTAAACATGTTGAATGGTTTAATCCGTCACAAGAGTGAAGGGGGCGGGGGGAGCATCTGACTCCGCCCCCCGCCGTAGGGGCGTCGCCGGCATAGAACCGTCTGCTGAGCCAGCATAAAGAGTGTGAGCCATGGTATCCATGGCAACACACACCGGAAGCCTCCTATCCAGAGGCGCACCCGGATGGACACAGCAGCAAAGGATGCTGGGAGGAGGCGGGACTTAAAGCAACTCATGACCAGACCAGGGTTATAGGGTTCCTCCTCTCACACACACACACACACACACACCTCTGCGTAGCGCCTAGATGCTAACAGCTGCTAACAGCTGCTAACAGCTGCTGTCCTGAAGCATCATGGGACATGAGTCCAGTGTCTTTGCTGGGTGAAGCCCCGCCCCCGTCCCCTGGTGTCCGAGCAGTCCGGCGGACGTGTGTCGGGTGGCCCCGCCCCCGGGGGCCGTAGGGTGAGGTAGTTGGAGGGGGCGTAGCCCCGGTGCCCCCCCCCCGTCTGCACCAGGCTCCACTCGGGGTTCCCCCGCTTGTCGTGGGGCTCCAGCACCCGCACCGCCTCCCCCGCCCGCACCGACACCTCGTGGTGGCCCCGCCCCACAAAGTCATAGGCCGCAAACACCTGCAAGGGAGGGGCGGAGCCAGCAGCTCAGTCAGGAATCATTGCAATCAATCTGTCGATTGACCGATCGATTGATCAATCGATTGATCGATGGATTGATGACCCACCTGGAAACAGGGCGGGCTGCTGACCGCCAGCGGACGGCCCTCCGGCGTGAACGAGTGCCTCCGGCCTCCCATCATGCCATCGGGCAGCACCGGGTGTGGCGAGGGGGGCGGGGCTTCTGCTGGCTGGTGGTAACGGATCAGCTTGGAGGAGGGGGCGTAGCCCCGCCTACCTGCAGCCAGGTGAAGACGAGGAAGAAGAGGAGGGGCAGGTTAGCAGGGCTCTACTGGTCACGTGACCAGTAGACGCCCGGTGGGGGCGGAGCTGAATTGGCTCCATCGGTCCTCATTAGAGATGCTGGCCGGCAGTGGGCGGGGCTAACGTTGCTAATGCTAGCTTTGCTAGTGCTAGTGTTGCTATTGCCAGCGGTGCTAATGCTACCGGTGCTAATGCTAGCAGTGCTAAGGACGGCCCCTACCTCCAGCGTCCACCAGCCACCGCCTCCGGTCGCCACGGGAGTCCTCCTGGCTGACGACGGCCACCAGCTCCCCCCGGGCCAGGCTCAGGTCCAGGTCCCGCCCCCCCCCCACCGCCGCCGTCATCTGGAAGATCCGCCCTGAGCCGTGCTTCTCCGTCAGCAGCTGCAAGCGGCGCCGCGACGATGGGCTCAGGGGCTGATGGGAGAGGAGGCGGGTTACTCCAGCCACACACACACACACACACACATCACGCTGTGGCCCCGCCCATGTGGCCCCGCCCCACCTGGATGACGGGTGCGTTCAGCGTCGCCGCTACGCTCCGACACAGACCCTCCAGCCTCTGAGCGCCATCCAGCGCCGCAGACTCCGCCCACTTCCAGAAGGCCCCGGGCTCCAGAGAGGAGTGAGGCAGCTGGGGGGACACAGGAGATGGTCACGCCCCCGAAGGACGCCACGCCCACAACAAATCCACGGGGCTCCGCCCACCTGCTGAGCGAAGCCTTGGAACAGCTGCTCCATGTCGGACGCCAGGTCCCGGTGCAGGCAGGAGAGTGTCCCCAGCACCGCCCACAGCAGCTGCAGCGCCACGCCGTTGAAGACAGGAAGTTCCCCCACCAGCAGCGTGTTGATGGTCCTGGGGGGGGCAGGAAGAGACAGGGCGCCATCATCACGACACTTCCTGCCGCTGTGGGCGGTCTCAGGTGTGTACCTGTAGCTGTGGTTACCTGTAGGTGTGTGTACCAGTAGGTGTGGTTACCTGTAGGTGTGTGTACCAGTAGGTGTGGTTACCTGTAGGTGTGTGTACCAGTAGGTGTGGTTACCTGTAGGTGTGTGTACCAGTAGGTGTGGTTACCTGTAGGTGTGTGTACCAGTAGGTGTGGTTAGCTGTAGGTGTGTGTACCAGTAGGTGTGGTTACCTATAGTTGTGGTTAGCTGTAGGTGTGTGTACCAGTAGGTGTGTGTACCTGTAGGTTTGTGTACCAGTAGGTGTGGTTACCTGTACGTGTGGTTACTTGTAGGTGTGGTTACCTGTAGGTGTGTGTACCTGTAGGTGTGTGTACCTGTAGGTGTGTGTACCTGTAGGTGTGTTTACCTGTAGGTGTGTGTACCTGTAGGCGTGGTTACCTGTAGGTGTGTGTACCTGTAGGCGTGGTTACCTGTAGGTGTGTGTACCTGTAGGTTTGTGTACCTGTAGGTTTGTGTACCTGTTGGTGTGGTTACCTGTATGTGTGTGTACCTGTAGCTGTGTGTACCTGTAGGTGTGTGTACCAGTAGGTGTGGTTACCTGTAGGTGTGTGTACCAGTAGGTGTGTGTACCTGTAGGTTTGTGTACCTGTAGGTGTGGTTACCTGTACGTGTGGTTACCTGTAGGCGTGGTTACCTGTAGGTGTGTGTACCTGTAGGTTTGTGTACTTGTATGTGTGTGTACCTGTAGGTTTGTGTACCTGTAGGTGTGTAAATGTAGCCGCAAGAGGGCACAAGCCAGTGTCTTATTGTGCCGGTCCCAAGCCCGGATAAATACAGAGGGTTGCGTCAGGAAGGGCATCCGGCGTAAAACTTTTGCCAAATCAAAGATGCGAATCAAACCTATGACTTCCATACCGGATCGGTTGAGGCCCGGGTTAACAACGACCGCCATCGGCGCTGTTGACCTACAGGGCGCCGGTGGAAATTGGATTACTGTTGGTCGAAGAAGGAGAGGAGGAAAGTGCGTTCGCACGAAGAAAGAGAAGAGGAGCGCCAAGAGTATAGGACTAAGAGTAGGGACGTTGAATGTTGGAACTATGACAGGAAAAGGTAGAGAGTTGGTCGACATGATGCAGAGGAGGAAGGTAGACATACTGTGTGTCCAGGAGACCAGGTGGAAAGGTAGCAAGGCTAGAAGTTTAGGAGCAGGGTTCAAGTTGTTCTATCATGGTGTAGATAGAAAGAGAAATGGAGTAGGAGTTATCTTGAAGGAGGAGTTTGTTAGGAATGTCCTGGAGGTAAAAAGAGTGTCAGATAGAGTGATGAGTCTGAAGCTAGAAATAGAAGGTGTGATGTTCAATGTTGTTAGTGGGTATGCTCCACAGGTAGGATGTGAGCTGGAGGAGAAGGAGAAATTCTGGTTGGACTCTGATGAAGTGATGCAGAGCATACCTAGAAGTGAGAGAGTTGTCATCGGTGCAGACTTCAATGGACATGTTGGTGCAGGTAACAGAGGTGATGAGGAAGTGATGGGCAGGTTTGGTATCCAGGAGAGGAACGCAGAAGGACAGATGGTAGTTGACTTTGCAAAAAGGATGGAAATGGCTGTAGTGAATACTTTCTTCCAGAAGAGGCAGGAACATAGGGTGACCTATAAGAGTGGTGGTAGGAGCACACAGGTAGACTACATCTTGTGTAGACGATGTAACCTGAAGGAGATCAGTGACTGCAAAGTAGTGGTAGGCGAGAGTGTAGCCAAACAGCATAGAATGGTGGTGTGTAGGATGACTCTGGTGGTGAGGAAGATGAAGAGGACAAAGACAGAGCAGAAGACGAAATGGTGGAAGCTAAAAAAGGAAGAGTGTTGCATGACCTTTAGGAAGGAGTTAAGACAGGCTCTGGGTGGTCAGGAGGTGCTTCCAGATGACTGGATAACTACAGCTAATGTGATCAGGGAGACAGGTAGGAGAGTATTTGGTGTGTCATCTGGAAGGAAAGTAGATAAGGAGACTTGGTGGTGGAATGAGGAGGTACAGGAGTGTATACAAAGAAAGAGGTTAGCTAAGAAGAAGTGGGACACTGAGAGGACTGAGGAGAGTAGACAGGAGTACAGGGAGATGCAGCGTAAGGTGAAGGTAGAGGTAGCAAAGGCCAAACAAGAAGCTTATGATGACTTGTATGCTAGGTTGGACAGTAAGGAGGGAGAGACTGATCTATACAGGCTGGCAAGACAGAGAGATAGAGATGGGAAGGACGTGCAGCAGGTTAGGGTGATTAAGGATAGGGATGGAAGTCTATTGACAGGTGCCAGCAGTGTGATGGGAAGATGGAAAGAGTACTTTGAGGAGTTGATGAACGTGGAAAATGAGAGAGAACAAAGACTAGAAGAGGTGACTGTTGTGGACCAGGATGTAGCAAAGATTAGCCAGGATGAAGTGAGGAGAGCACTGAAGAGGATGAAGAGTGGAAAGGCAGTCGGTCCTGATGATATACCTGTAGAGGTTTGGAAGTGTCTAGGAGAGGTGGCAGTAGAGTTTCTGACTGGGTTGTTCAACAGGATCTTAGATAGTGAGAAGATGCCTGAGGAGTGGAGGAGAAGTGTGCTGGTGCCCATTTTTAAGAACAAGGGAGATGTGCAGAGTTGTGGCAACTACAGAGGAATAAAGCTGATGAGCCATACAATGAAGTTATGGGAAAGAGTAGTGGAAGCTAGACTAAGGGCAGAAGTGAGCATTTGTGAGCAGCAGTATGGTTTCATGCCAAAAAAGAGTACTACAGATGCAGTATTTGCTTTGAGGATGTTGATAGAGAAGTACAGAGAAGGCCAGACGGAGCTGCATTGTGTTTTTGTAGATCTGGAGAAAGCTTATGACAGGGTGTCCAGAGAGGAACTGTGGTATTGTATGAGGAAGTCTGGAGTGGCAGAGAAGTATGTTAGAGCGGTGCAGGACATGTATGAGGACTGTAAGACAGTGGTGAGGTGTGCTGTAGGTGTGACAGAGGAGTTCAAGGTGGAGGTGGGACTGCATCAGGGATCAGCTCTGAGCCCCTTCTTGTTCGCTATGGTGATGGACAGGCTGACAGACGAGGTTAGACAGGAATCTCCATGGACTATGATGTTTGCAGATGACATTGTGATCTGCAGTGAGAGTAGGGAAGAGGTGGAGGAGAAGCTAGAGAGGTGGAGGTTTGTCCTGGAAAGGAGAGGAATGAAGGTTAGCCGCAGTAAGACAGAGTACATGTGTGTGAATGAGAGGGACCCAAGTGGAAGAGTGAGGTTACAGGGAGAAGAGATCAAGAAGGTGGAGGATTTTAAGTACTTAGGGTCAACAGTCCAGAGCAATGGAGAGTGTGGAAAAGAGGTGAAGAAGCGTGTCCAGGCAGGATGGAATGGGTGGAGAAAAGTGTCAGGTGTGATGTGTGATAGAAGAGTTTCAGCTAAAATGAAAGGAAAGGTGTACAAAACTGTGGTGAGACCAGCGATGTTGTTTGGTCTAGAGACAGTGTCACTGAGGAAAAGACAGGAGACAGAGCTGGAGGTAGCAGAGATGAAGATGCTGAGGTTCTCTCTGGGAGTGACCAGGAAGGATAGGATCAAGAATGAGTACATCAGAGGGACAGCACATGTTAGAGGTTTTGGAGATAAAGTCAGAGAGGCCAGACTGAGATGGTTTGGACATGTCCAGAGGAGAGATAGTGAATATATTGGTAGAAGGATGCTGAGTTTTGAACTGCCAGGCAGGAGGCCTAGAGGAAGACCAAAGAGGAGGTTTATGGATGTAGTGAAAGAGGACATGAAGGTAGTTGGTGTGAGAGAAGAGGATGCAAAGGACAGGGTTAGATGGAGGCGGTTGATTCGCTGTGGCGACCCCTGAAGGGAAAAGCCCAAAGGAAAAGAAGAAGAGGTGTGTGTACCTGTAGGTGTGGTTACCTGTATGTGTGGTTACCTGTAGTAGCGTGTACCTGTAGGGGTGTGTACCTGTAGGTTTGTGTACTTCTATGTGTGTGTACCTGTAGGTTTGTGTACCTGTAGGTGTGTGTACCTGTAGGTGTGTGTACCTGTAGGTGTGGTTACCTGTAGGTGTGGTTACCTGTAGGTTTGTGTACCTGTAGGTGTGGTTACCTGTATGTGTGGTTACCTGTAGCTGTGTGTACCTGTAGGTGTGGTTACCTGTAGCTGTGTGTACCTGTAGGTGTGGTTACATGTAGGTGTGGTTACCTGTAGCTGTGTGTACCTGTAGGTGTGGTTACATGTAGGTGTGGTTACCTGTAGGTGTGGTTACCTGTATGTGTGGTTAGCTGTAGGTGTGTGTACCTGTAGGTGTGGTTACCTGTATGTGTGGTTACCTGTAGGTGTGTGTACCTGTAGCTGTGTGTACCTGTAGGTGTGTTTACCTGTAGGTTTGTGTACCTGTAGGTGTGGTTACCTGTATGTGTGGTTACCTGTAGCTGTGGTTACCTGTAGCTGTGTGTACCTGTAGGTGTGGTTACCTGTAGCTGTGTGTACCTGTAGGTGTGGTTACATGTAGGTGTGGTTACCTGTAGCTGTGTGTACCTGTAGGTGTGGTTACATGTAGGTGTGGTTACCTGTAGCTGTGTGTACCTGTAGGTGTGGTTACATGTAGGTGTGTTTACCTGTAGGTGTGGTTACCTGTATGTGTGGTTAGCTGTAGGTGCGTGTACCTGTAGGTGTTGTTACCTGTATGTGTGGTTACCTGTAGGTGTGTGTACCTGTAGCTGTGTGTACCTGTAGGTGTGGTTACCTGTAGGTGTGTGTACCTGTATCTGTGTGTACCTGTAGGTGTGGTTACATGTCGGTGTGGTTACCTGTAGGTGTGGTTACCTGTAGCTGTGGTTACCTGTAGCTGTGTGTACCTGTAGGTGTGGTTACCTGTAGCTGTATGTACCTGTAGCTGTGTGTACCTGTAGGTGTGGTTACCTGTAGCTGTGTGTACCTGTAGGTGTGGTTACCTGTAGCTGTGGTTACCTGTAGCTGTGTGTACATGTAGGTGTGGTTACATGTAGGTGTGGTTACCTGTAGGTGTGTGTACCTGTAGCTGTGTGTACCTGTAGCTGTGTGTACCTGTAGGTGTGTTTACCTGTAGGTCTGGTTGCCTGTAGCTGTGTGTACCTGTATCTGTGTGTACCTGTAGCTGTGTGTACCTGTAGGTGTGGTTACCTGTAGCTGTGTGTACCTGTAGCTGTGTGTACCTGTAGGTGTGGTTACCTGTAGCTGTGTGTACCTGTAGGTGTGGTTACCTGTAGCTGTGGTTACCTGTAGCTGTGTGTACCTGTAGGTGTGGTTACATGTAGGTGTGGTTACCTGTAGGTGTGTGTACCTGTAGTTGGGTGTACCTGTAGCTGTGTGTACCTGTAGGTGTGTTTACCTGTAGGTGTGGTTGCCTGTAGCTGTGTGTACCTGTAGCTGTGTGTACCTGTAGGTGTGGTTACATGTAGTTGTGTTTACCTGTAGGTGTGTGTACCTGTAGCTGGGTGTACCTGTAGCTGTGTGTACCTGTAGGTGTGTTTACCTGTAGGTGTGGTTACCTGTAGGTGTGGTTACCTGTAGCTGTGGTTACCTGTAGCTGTGTGTACCTGTAGGTGTGGTTACATGTAGGTGTGGTTACCTGTAGGTGTGTGTACCTGTAGCTGGGTGTACCTGTAGCTGTGTGTACCTGTAGCTGTGTGTACCTGTAGGTGTGTTTACCTGTAGGTGTGGTTACCTGTAGGTGTTGGCCACGCCCTGCTCCTCGTAGCTCAGGCTGCTCTTGTCACAGATCAGCTCGTAGTCCAGCAGCTTGTCCACACGCTTCCTGATCAGGTTCCTGGGGCCCCTCAGCAGGTCCCGGAGCCCACACAGGGGCTGGTGGACCAGGGTCCGCATCCGCTTCTCCTGCGCGGACGAGACAATAGATGCTAAGCTAACCAGCGGTGCTAACCAGCTAACCAGCTAGCAGCAGGCGCTCTCACAAAGGCAGGAAGGACCCACTGCCGCAGCGCCGTGGAGATCTCCTTGTAGCAGATCGCCGTCTTCTCCCCGTCCAGGTCCAGGTCGAAGCCCTCGGTCCGGCACGCCAGGAGGCCCTGAAACCAAAGAAGAAGAACAGCATCACGCCAGGAGGCCCTGAAACCAACGAAGAAGAGCGTCACGCCAGGAGGCCCTGAAACCAACGAAGAAGAGCGTGACGCCAGGAGGCCCTGAAACCAACGAAGAAGAGCGTCACGCCAGGAGGCCCTGAAACCAACGAAGAAGAGCGTCACGCCAGGAGGCCCTGAAACCAACGAAGAAGAGCGTCACGCCAGGAGGCCCTGGAACCAACGAAGAAGAGCGTCACGACAGGAGGCCCTGGAACCAACTAACAAACGGAGAAGGAAAAGGAGGAGGGACAGGAAGAGGAAAGGGAGGGAGAAGAGGAGGAGGAGGCGGGGCTAGGAGCTCCTGTTTCCTGTTTCCACACAGGATCGTTCCGGATGGAAACAAAAACACTGAGTGACTCAAGTTGAACACATTCCACTTCCTCCACTGACGAATGAACCTCTGGTGTGAGTGTGTGTGTGTGTGTGTGTGTGTGTGTGTGTGTGTGTGTGTGTGTGTGTGTGTGTGTGTGTGTGTGTGTGTGTGGACAGTGTGATAATAGAATTGAGTGAAAAATATTTTTTAACCACCCTTTAGTAATCCCATTTTGTTTTAATAATAAGTTATTACGGATTAGGTTTAGGTTAAGTCAGGTTTAAGTTAGGGTTAAGTTAGCTTTAGGTTAGGTTTAAGTTAGGGATAGGTTAAGTTAGGGTTAGATTAAGTTAGGGTTAGGTTAGGGTGAAATTGGGGTTAGATTAAGTTAGGGTTAGATTAGGTTGGGGTTAGGCTAGGTAAAGTTAGGGTTAGGTTAAGTTAGGGTTAAGTTAAGGTTAAGTCAGGGATAAATTAGGTTTAGGTTAAGTCAGGGTTAAGTTAGGGTTAGGTTAAGTTACGTTTGGGTTAAGGCTAAGTTAGGGATAGGTTAAGTTAGGGTTAGATTTAGTTAGGGTTAGGTTAGGTTTAAATTAGGGTTAGATTAAGTTGGGGTTAGGTTAGGGTTTGGTGAAGTTCAGGTTAGGTTAAGTTTGGGTTAGGTTAGGGTTTGGTTAATTTTTGGTTAGGTTAAATTATGGTTAGGGTTAGGTTAAGTTGGGGTTAGGTTAGAATTGGGTTAAATTAAGGAAGGTTAGGTTTGGGTTTGGTTAAATTAGAGTTAGGCTTGGGTTAAATTAGGATTAGGTTAAGTTCGGGTCAGGTTAGTTTTATGTTAAGTTAGGGTTAGGTTAGAGTTAGGGTTAGGTTAGGGTTACGTTAGGATTAGGTTAAGTTAGGGTTAGGTCACGTTAGGTTTAGGTTAGGGTTAAGTTAGGGTTAGGTTAGGGTTAGGTTAAGTTAGGGTTAGGTTAGGGTTAGGTTAAGTTAGGGTTAGGTTAGAGTTAGGTTAGGTTAACTTAGGGTTAGGCTAAGTTGGATTTAGGTTAGGGGTAGGTTAAGTTCTGGTTAGGTTAACTTAGGGTTAGTTTAAGTTTGGGTTTCGCTAATGTGGACTTAGGTTAAGTTCTGGTTAGGTTAACGTAGGGTTAGGTTAAGTTGGGGTTAGGTTAGGGCTAGGTTTAGTTCTGCTTAGGTTAACTTAGTGTTAAGGTTAGGTTAAGTTGGGGTTAGGTTAGGGCTAGGTTAAGTTCTGGTTCGGTTAACTTAGGGTTAAGTTAAGGTTAGGTTAAGTTGGGGTTAGGTAAGGGTTAGTTTAAGTTCGGGTTAGGTTAATGTGGGGTTAGGTTAAGTTCTGGTCAGGTGAAGTTGGGGTTAACTTAGGTTAAGTTGGGGTTATGTTAGGGTTAGGTTAAATTGGGGTTAGGTTAAGTTAGGGTAGGTTAAGTTGGGGTTAACTTAGGGTTAGGTTAAGTTAGGGTTAGGTTAAGTTAGGGTTAGGTTAAATTGGGGTTAAGGTCCTGCTCTCACCTGGAGGTGCTGCAGGAACATCTCCACGTTCTCCAGCAGCTGGAGGATCCCGTGTTCCAGAACGTAGAAGAACCCCTCCAGAGCCTCAAACTCCTCGTCCACCAGCTGCAGATCGAGAAGCGTTCATGAGAAGCACAGGAACAGGAAGTAGGTGCGTCCAGCGCGTGGGGGCGGGACCCACCTTGGGCGCCATGCCGGTCTCGTGCTTCAGCTGCTGGCTGAGGCGCGCCGTCTTCTTGGCGATGCTGTGGGTGCTGATGCGCTGGATTCGGTCCCGGATGCTGAGGTTCTCCGTCTTCTTGTATTTATCAGCTGTGGCCGTGACACACGCAGTGAACACGCGTGATCCGGGGGGCGTGGCCCGCCACCCGCCGGGATGCCCCACCCTTTCTTACCCACTTCTCTGAAGCGCTTGTACTCGTTGATGCGGCGGTTGAGGGCGATGGCGGTGTGGGCGGTGCGCTCCAGCAGGGCGTGTCCGGGGCGTGTCCTGTCTGTGTGGCTCTGGATGGTCTGCAGGAGGAGGGGGTAGCGGGCCACGCGCTGCACCGGCATCACCAGGAAGAAGGTCAGCGAGGCGGCGTTCACCTCGGGCCTGGACACAAACGCACCTGTTACCGTCAGCACCGCCCACCACACTCGCCACGCGTGACGAAACCCACGCCGAGGCCTTGATGACGCGGACGATCTCCGCCCACAGCCCCGCCTCCTGCTTGTAGGCGTTCTCCAGCGCCGTCACCTCGCCGTAGTGGGCCAGGTACTCCCTGTAGGCCGCCTCCAGGTCCGCACTCAGCCCCAGGAAGGCGTCGCCTGGCAACAGCACAGCGTTAGCAGGGAGCGGCACAGGTCACATGACTTCAGTGGGGAGGCGGGGCCTTACACAGGGTCTGCAGGAACTGGGGGTCCCCGGGTCGGACCTGCGTCTGGTCCAGGAGGCTGAGGAACTGCCCAGACACGTCGATCACGCCCTCTATGTGCAGGAACAGGCTGTCAAGGTGGGGGGGTGGCGGCTGTGGGGGGGGCAGTGTTAGCACAGACACGTTAGCAACATGCTAATGCTTCGCTGCTGGGCCCGTGGTTCTGCTGCGTTCCTACGAGAACACGTGGGCACGGCGGACAATGAACAATTAGACCCCAGCAGGAACACAGCGGCCCTACATACACACACACACACACACACACACACACACACACACAGTGCTCTTGTTTGCGTGCGTTCTTGAGTCTTTGACGCACATTTTTTGACACACGATCGTCAGACGGCAAGTTTTAAATTCACTTTAACAAAAATTTCGAACCCGTAAATCTCACCTGTGTGATTCACCTGTGTGATTCACCTGTGTGATTCACCTGTGTGATTCTGTCTAATTAAAATGGACCAATCAGCAACAGGTGTGCTGGTTTTCAGTTCGTCAGAGCCTCCAGAGCAACAAGAAGAGTCCTGTTGGGTTTGTCTGTCTGTTAAAGCGCTTTGGAACGTCTGATGGGGGGTTAAGAGATACACTAATAAAGGTTATTGATTGATTATCACCATGCCTCAGAAAAAGATGCAAAAGTTACTACAGATGTTACTACAGATGTCACTACAGGTATTACTACAGATGTTACTACAGATGTCACTACAGGTATTACTACAGATGTTACTACAGATGTTACTACAGGTGTTACTACAGGTGTTACTACAGATGTTACTACAGGTGTTACTACAGGTGTTACTACAGGTGTTACTACAGATGTTACTACAGGTATTACTACAGGTATTACTACAGATGTTACTACAGGTGTTACTACAGATGTTACTACAGATGTTACTACAGGTATTACTACAGATGTTACTACAGATATTACTACAGACGTTACTACAGGTATTACTACAGATGTTACTACAGATGTTACTACAGATATTACTACAGATGTTACTACAGGTATTACTACAGATGTTACTACAGATGTTACTACAGGTATTACTACAGATGTTACTACAGATATTACTACAGATGTTACTACAGATATTACTACAGCTGTTACTACAGCTGTTACTACAGATGTTACTACAGATGTTACTACAGATATTACTACAGATGTTACTACAGGTATTACTACAGATGTTACTACAGATATTACTACAGATGTTACTACAGGTATTACTACAGATGTTACTACAGATGTTACTACAGATATTACTACAGGTATTACTACAGCTGTTACTACAGATGTCACTACAGATGTTACTACAGGTATTACTACATATGTTACTACAGATGTTACTACAGATATTACTACAGATATTACTACAGATAGTACTGCAGTGGTTCAGTATACACAGGAGAAAATATGAATTAGTGGCAAAGAAAACTACTGAGTGAAAAGTTAAAAAAAAACTATTTGATCTTTATTTATTTCTAAAATTGTTTTTTTAAATAACTGCCATGCTTTAACATTTTGATAAAACTAATATATAATTTTATAATTTTTTTCATTTTACTCAAACAGTTATGTTGTCATTAATAAAAACATTTAAATTAGCTGTTTAGTTTTTATATTGATCCATTGGTTAAACTCTATCCTTGCGTTTCTTCTACCGTATATTCTGTTATTACTGTTGGGATGCACTCAGTTTATTGAAGCGCATCCCAGGATGCACTGCTTCCTGGAGGTAACATGAACTCTGACACACACGCACACACCTGGAGTTTGTGCAGGTTGCTCCTGATGGTGACACTGCTGACTTGCAGCAGGCGGAGGTAGTTCCTCTCTGATTGGACCAGCTCCTCCACGGCCAGCAGCTGCCTCTGGCTCCGCCTCTCTCTGGCCGCCTCCTCCTCCTCCTCCGTCCTCTTCCTCACCTCCTCCTGGAGCGTCTCCTCGTCTGAGCAGCTCTCATTGGTGGACAGGCTTGACTTCCTTCCAACGGGGGGAGTGGCTTCGGGATCCGGCGCCTCCCCCTCACCGAACAGGTCGCTCTCTGCCGCCCCGCCCATCGCCACGTGAAGCTCGTCTCTCATTGGCTCGTCCACGGTGACCTTCTCTCCAGCTGCTGGGGAGGCCAGTGTGTGGAGCGCCAGAGAGAGTGGGGGGGGCCTATGAGGCACCTCCATGCTGGGGGGCGGAGTCAGGCGTAGGGTCGAGTCCCTCTCCCCTAAGAGACACGAGCCCCTGATGTCAAACCAACACGAGTCACACACGTGATAACACCCCACCCCCCATGAGACGTTCACCCCCGGAGTCACACAAACACCCCCAATTAGCACATCACCAACAAAAGGTTCAGCAGATGGCCCCCCTCCGCAGGAGGTCACAGGGTCACGCGCCGCTGGACCCTAGCCTCCTCCACTCCACAACAGGAAGTGGTATGAGAAACCTACCGGATTGGAACGCCCCCCGCCAACACCAGCTCCAAACGAGTCTCAGTCCAAACGAGTCTCAGTCCAAACGAGTCTCAGTCCAAACGAGTCTCAGCTCCAAACGAGTCTCAGTCCAAACGAGTCTCAGTCCAAACGAGTCTCAGTCCAAACGAGTCTCAGCTCCAAACGAGTCTCAGTCCAAACGAGTCTCAGTCCAAACGAGTCTCAGTCCAAACGGGTCTCAGTCCAAACGAGTCTCAGCTCCAAACGAGTCTCAGTCCAAACGAGTCTCAGTCCAAACGAGCCTCAGCTCCAAACGAGTCTCAGTCCAAACGAGCCTCAGTCCAAACGAGTCTCAGTCCAAACGAGTCTCAGCTCCAAACGAGTCTCAGTCCAAACGAGTCTCAGTCCAAACGAGTCTCAGTCCAAACGAGTCTCAGCTCCAAACGAGTCTCAGTCCAAACGAGTCTCAGCTCCAAACGAGTCTCAGCTCCAAACGAGTCTCAGTCCAAACGAGTCTCAGTCCAAACGAGTCTCAGTCCAAACGAGTCTCAGCTCCAAACGAGTCTCAGTCCAAACGAGTCTCAGTCCAAACGAGCCTCAGCTCCAAACGAGTCTCAGTCCAAACGAGCCTCAGCTCCAAACGAGCCTCAGTCCAAACGAGTCTCAGTCCAAACGAGTCTCAGTCCAAACGAGTCTCAGTCCAAACGAGCCTCAGCTCCAAACGAGTCTCAGCTCCAAACGAGTCTCAGTCCAAACGAGTCTCAGTCCAAACGAGTCTCGCTCCAAACGAGTCTCAGTCCAAACGAGTCTCAGTCCAAACCAGCCTCAGCTCCAAACGAGTCTCAGTCCAAACGAGTCTCAGTCCAAACGAGCCTCAGCTCCAAACGAGTCTCAGTCCAAACGAGTCTCAGCTCCAAACGAGTCTCAGTCCAAACGAGCCTCAGCTCCAAACGAGTCTCAGTCCAAACGAGTCTCAGTCCAAACGAGTCTCAGTCCAAACGAGTCTCAGTCCAAACGAGTCTCAGTCCAAACGAGTCTCAGTCCAAACGAGCCTCAGCTCCAAACGAGTCTCAGTCCAAACGAGTCTCAGTCCAAACGAGCCTCAGCTCCAAACGAGTCTCAGCTCCAAACGAGTCTCAGTCCAAACGAGTCTCAGTCCAAACGAGCCTCAGCTCCAAACGAGCCTCAGCTCCAAACGAGTCTCAGTCCAAACGAGTCTCAGCTCCAAACGAGTCTCAGTCCAAACGAGTCTCAGCTCCAAACGAGTCTCAGTCCAAACGAGCCTCAGCTCCAAACGAGTCTCAGTCCAAACGAGTCTCAGTCCAAACGAGTCTCAGCTCCAAACGAGTCTCAGTCCAAACGAGTCTCAGTCCAAACGAGTCTCAGTCCAAACGAGTCTCAGCTCCAAACGAGTCTCAGTCCAAACGAGTCTCAGTCCAAACGAGCCTCAGCTCCAAACGAGTCTCAGTCCAAACGAGTCTCAGTCCAAACGAGTCTCAGTCCAAACGAGTCTCAGTCCAAACGAGTCTCAGTCCAAACGAGCCTCAGCTCCAAACGAGTCTCAGTCCAAACGAGTCTCAGTCCAAACGAGTCTCAGTCCAAACGAGTCTCAGTCCAAACGAGCCTCAGCTGGCAGAAGGACTCACACGCAGCCAATGGCAGAGCAGCAGGATTTGGGTTCGCAGCTCCTTCACCAGAACCTGATTCAGAACCGATCAGCTCTGTGGACAGGAAGGATCTGCTGCACAGAACACACACACACACACACACACACACACACACACACACACACACACAAGGGTGTAAGTTTCTCTGGTGACTCAGGGTAATACTGAACCTCATGTGGCATGAGTGTGTGTGTGTGTGTGTGTGTGGGAGAGAGAGACAAGAAAACAGTGTGTCAGTGTGTGAGCAATGGGGGGATGGGATGCGAGGGGGGGCTGTTTGGTAGGAAAACGAAGAGGAGGAGGGAACAGTGACCACACACACACACACACACACACACACACACACACACACACACACACACACACACACACACACACACACACTGAAAGAGCTGACTGACTGCAGCAGCTGGAGACACTCACCCGGGCAGACGGACCAATCAGACGACAGCTAGAGGGATTTCATGAATCTCTGAACGGACCAATGAGGAGTGAGCGTGGCAGCGATGGAAGCTCCGCCTGGCATCCCATAATCCACGGGGGCAGAGGAATGTCTGGGGGGGCACAGGTCAGCTGTTTGGTGTTTGCTAGTAAACAAAGGGACATGCCCACTGAGGAGCAACCAGTTAGCACAATGCTAAAGTTAAAGCTAGCGGGCGCTGATAGCCCGCGCTAACGCTAACGGACTCCCAGCAGGAAGTGCTTCCACACTCCTGTTCATGAGCTCAGAGCAGCAGTGGCCCCTGGTGGAGACCCCCGGTACGGCCCCTGGTGGAGACCCCCGGTACGGCCCCTGGTGGAGACCCCCGGTATGGCCCCTGGTGGAGACCCCCGGTACGGCCCCTGGTGGAGACCCCCGGTACGGCCCCTGGTGGAGACCCCCCGGTACGGCGGTTCTTCACCGGTTCCTCCTCCGTTCCTGGAACACCAGCCTGACGGGAACGCCCCCCCCATCCCCGCGTCAGGAAGGAATGCTGCTGGACGCCATTCCTCCATCAGCTGATGCACGGAAACACACCGCCAGGGTGTGTCGCACCTGTGTGTGTGTGTGTGTGTGTGTGTGTCGCACCTGTGTGTGTGTGTGTGTGTGTCGCACCTGTGTGTGTGTGTGTGTGTGTGTGTGTGTGTCGCACCAGTGTGTGTGTGTGTGTGTGTGTGTGTGTGTGTGTGTCGCACCTGTGTGTGTGTGTGTGTGTGTGTGTGTGTGTGTGTGTGTGTGTGTGTGTCGCACCTGTGTGTGTGTGTGTGTGTGTGTGTGTCGCACCTGTGTGTGTGTGTGTGTGTGTCGCACCTGTGTGTGTGTGTGTGTGTGTGTGTGTGTGTCGCACCAGTGTGTGTGTGTGTGTGTGTGTGTGTGTGTGTGTGTCGCACCTGTGTGTGTGTGTGTGTGTGTGTGTGTGTGTGTGTGTCGCACCTGTGTGTGTGTGTGTGTGTGTGTGTGTCGCACCTGTGTGTGTGTGTGTGTCGCACCTGTGTGTGTGTGTGTGTGTGTGTGTCGCACCAGTGTGTGTGTGTGTGTGTGTGTGTGTGTGTGTGTGTGTGTGTGTGTGTCGCACCTGTGTGTGTGTGTGTGTGTGTGTGTGTGTGTGTGTGTGTGTGTCGCACCAGTGTGTGTGTGTGTGTGTGTGTGTGTGTGTGTGTGTCGCACCAGTGTGTGTGTGTGTGTCGCACCAGTGTGTGTGTGTGTGTGTGTGTGTCGCTCTAGTGTGTGTGTGTGTGTGTGTCGCACTAGTGTGTGTGTGTGTGTGTGTGTCGCACCAGTGTGTGTGTGTGTGTGTGTCGCACTAGTGTGTGTGTGTGTGTGTCGCACCTGTGTGTGTGTGTGTGTGTGTGTGTCGCACCAGTGTGTGTGTGTGTGTGTGTGTGTGTCGCACCAGTGTGTGTGTGTGTGTGTGTGTCGCACTTGTGTGTGTGTGTGTGTGTGTGTGTGTGTGTGTGTGTGTGTGTGTGTGTGTGTGTGTGTGTGTGTGTGTGTGTGTCGCACCTGTGTGTGTGTGTGTCGCACCAGTGTGTGTGTGTGTGTGTGTGTGTCGCACCAGTGTGTGTGTGTGTGTGTGTGTGTGTGTGTGTGTGTCGCACCAGTGTGTGTGTGTGTGTGTGTGTGTGTGTGTCGCACCAGTGTGTGTGTGTGTGTGTGTGTGTCGCACCAGTGTGTGTGTGTGTGTGTGTGTGTCGCACTAGTGTGTGTGTGTGTATGTGTGTCGCACCAGTGTGTGTGTGTGTGTGTGTGTCGCACCAGTGTGTGTGTGTGTGTGTGTGTGTCGCACCAGTGTGTGTGTGTGTGTGTCGCACCAGTGTGTGTGTGTGTGTGTGTGTGTCAGTGTGTGTGTGTGTGTCGCACCAGTGTGTGTGTGTGTGTGTGTGTGTCGCACTAGTGTGTGTGTGTGTGTGTGTGTGTCGCACCAGTGTGTGTGTGTGTGTGTGTGTGTTGCACCAGTGTGTGTGTCGCACCAGTGTGTGTGTGTGTGTGTGTGTCTCACTAGTGTGTGTGTGTGTGTGTGTGTGTGTGTGTCGCACCAGTGTGTGTGTGTGTGTGTGTGTGTGTCGCACTAGTGTGTGTGTGTGTGTGTCGCACCAGTGTGTGTGTGTGTGTGTGTGTGTCGCACCAGTGTGTGTGTGTGTGTGTGTGTGTCGCACCAGTGTGTGTGTGTGTCGCACCAGTGTGTGTGTGTGTTTGTGTGTGTGTGTCGCACCAGTGTGTGTGTGTGTGTGTGTGTCGCACCAGTGTGTGTGTGTGTGTGTGTCGCACCAGTGTGTGTGTGTGTGTCGCACCAGTGTGTGTGTGTGTGTGTGTGTGTGTCGCACCAGTGTGTGTGTGTGTGTGTGTGTCGCACCAGTGTGTGTGTGTGTGTGTGTGTGTGTGTTGCACCAGTGTGTGTGTCGCACCAGTGTGTGTGTGTGTGTGTGTGTCGCACCAGTGTGTGTGTGTGTGTGTCACACTAGTGTGTGTGTGTGTGTGTGTCGCACCAGTGTGTGTGTGTGTGTGTCGCACCAGTGTGTGTGTGTGTGTGTGTGTGTGTCGCACCAGTGTGTGTGTGTGTGTGTGTGTGTGTGTGTGTGTGTGTGTCGCACCAGTGTGTGTGTGTCGCACCTGCGTGTGTGTGTGTGTGTGTGTGTGTGTCGCACCTGTGTGTGTGTGTCGCACCAGTGTGTGTGTGTGTGTCGCACCTGTGTGTGTGTCGCACCTGTGTGTGTGTGTGTGTCGCACCAGTGTGTGTGTGTGTGTGTCGCACCAGTGTGTGTGTGTGTGCGTGTGTGTGTGTCGCACCAGTGTGTGTGTGTGTGTGTGTCGCACCAGTGTGTGTGTGTGTGTGTCGCACTAGTGTGTGTGTGTGTGTGTGTGTCGCACTAGTGTGTGTGTGTGTGTGTGTCGCACCAGTGTGTGTGTGTGTGTGTGTGTGTCGCACCAGTGTGTGTGTGTGTGTGTGTGTGTGTGTCGCACCAGTGTGTGTGTGTCGCACCTGTGTGTGTGTGTGTGTGTCGCACCTGTGTGTGTGTGTGTCGCTCCAGTGTGTGTGTGTGTGTGTCGCACCTGTGTGTGTGTCGCACCTGTGTGTGTGTGTGTGTGTCGCACCTGTGTGTGTGTCGCACCTGTGTGTGTGTGTGTGTGTGTGTGTCGCACCAGTGTGTGTGTGTGTGTGTCGCACCAGTGTGTGTGTGTGTGTGTGTGTCGCACCAGTGTGTGTGTGTGTGTGTCGCACTAGTGTGTGTGTGTGTGTGTCGCACCTGTGTGTGTGTGTGTGTATGTGTGTCGCACCAGTGTGTGTGTGTGTGTGTCGCACCAGTGTGTGTGTGTGTGTGTGTGTCGCACCAGTGTGTGTGTGTGTGTGTGTCGCACCAGTGTGTGTGTGTGTGTGTGTCGCACCTGTGTGTGTGTGTGTTGCACCTGTGTGTGTGTGTGTGCGTGTGTGTGTCGCACCTGTGTGTGTGTGTGTGTCGCACCAGTGTGTGTGTGTGTGTGTGTCGCACCAGTGTGTGTGTGTGTGTGTGTGTCGCACCAGTGTGTGTGAGTGTGTGTGTGTGTGTGTGTCGCACCTGTGTGTGTGTGTGTGTCGCACCAGTGTGTGTGTGTGTGTGTGTGTGTGTCGCACCAGTGTGTGTGAGTGTGTGTGTGTGTGTGTCGCACCTGTGTGTGTGTGTGTGTGTGTGTCGCACCAGTGTGTGTGTGTGTGTGTGTGTGTCGCACCTATGCGTGTGTGTCGCACCTGTGTGTTAGCAGACGCTGCTAACTTCTGACAACATCAGGAATGAACACCTGATCCAGAAAGAACAGGCTCCGCCCAGCTCTGATGTCATCACAACCAGTGACATCACCCCACTGTCAGGAGCCAAGAACCAACAACCAACACACACACACGCACACACACAGAAACACACACACACACACACACACACACACACACACACCCTATCATCAGCTGGCATTAACACCAGGGTGTCATTAGCTCCGCCTCTCAGGATGACAGCTTCCTGTTCCAGGTGAGCCTCAGATGATGATAGGTCAGCGACCCCCACATGACTCCCCCCCACCCCACAGGAAAGACAGAAGCCACACCTCCAGCAGCGGTCAGAGGACAGCCTGTTGCCATGGTAACGGCTACAGAGGACATTAACACAGTGACGTCAAACCTGGTCACATTTTTGTTCCTAATGGGGAAGACGTGACGTCATCAATCATGCTGATCGATCCCACGTTCCCAGCAGGAGGTCATCATCATCATCATCATCATCATCAGCGCCGTGACTGCAGCATCAGCTGAGCCGGAGCCAATCAGAGCCGACTCACCAATGAAAATCGTTCGTGGGAACGAATCCGTTCAGACGTGACGTGATGGACCGTCAGTTCGGTCAGCGCGCGGCTCGCGCGTGGACACGTGACTTCCGCACCTGTGTTGATGAGGGACGTGGGCGGGGCCGCTCGTCACCGTCACTCCGCACCGGTACCGGGGGTTTCCCGGTCGTTCCGGGGACGGACCGGCTCACCGGAGGCTTGGAACCCGAACCGCCGCAGGCACGTGACCGCCTCGTTCACGCGCGTGGACGCGGCCCGCGTGCCGCTGAATGAAGGGTTGAATGAAAAGAAGAAACGGAAACGAGCGTCTACCTTTCCGGTGCCAACCTGCCCTCGTGCGCCTACTGCCCGCCGCGCCGCGCGAGCTCCGCGTCTGACCTGTTGTCTGTCGTGAGCGAGTTCCGTCAGCAGCACAGCAAACGGACACCACTTCCGGTATTTTACAAAATAAGAGCTAACTACACAAGCAGCATCCGCTTCTGTTTTCAGAATAAAAGCCTCCACAAACCCGCCCTCTGGCGTTCCTGACAACATGGATAAAGATGAACGGAAGTTTAACGTCACAACCGGACGTTTCTGAGAAATCACAAATAATTTTAAATCCGAAAAACTTTTAGAAAACGATTGTTCCCTAAAGAAGCAGCCGTTTCCTGATCTAAAATTATTTTTTTAAAATATTTACTACATTAAATCAGGCTACAAGAAAGAAGTGTAAAAACCAACTTAAAGTGAAAACAGATTTTATTTTATCTTTGTAGGTCACACAAATGCTGAGTCAGCACTCGGTTTGACAGAGGAGCATTAAGATGAATTTAACTCCATTAGATGTAAACCGGATATGAAGAACGGACGGATCGGTTCTCCCGTCTCCTCATCCACACCGCCAGGGGGCGGCGTTGCGGTTACGTCAGTCGCTACGTCAGAGGTCAGAGGTGAAGATGCAGACGGAGCGACGCGCGTGTTTTGGGTTGGATGTTGGAGGACTCGTGTTCTACGCTGGGTTTCACGCTCGCGCTGGTTTGTGATCGGTGTCTCCGCTGAAAGCCTCCGGCGGGGGATCCGCGCTCGAAGCTTCGTTCCGCTCGTCTGACGGTAAGTCAGGACGGCTGTTCCACCGCCGGACACCGGAGCTACGGAGGCTCTACCGACAGCCGTTAGCTCGGTCTAAAACCTACCGATACCATCTACTGATCGATCGATCTCCGTCACAGCTACACCGTTACTGCTGGTCCAGGATCACGTGACGCAGAAATAGTCAAACTTAAAGCCGTCCGGAAACACCGAAACGGCTGTGAAGTGACCGGAAGTTGTTGTGGTTCAAATGTTCGGAGCTGTTTGATGACATCACAGGGGAGGTGGTCACGTGATGCGTATGTTTTCCCTCAGTATTCTGCGTGAACTCGTCTTGGTGACGTCAGAGACGAACCGGAAGCTGCCCCGGTGTGTCTTCCGTCCGTGCTGAGGTGAGATGAGGAACCTGAAGCTCCTGAGGAGCTCCAGGGGCCCGGCGCTCCGGGGCACGGGCTATCCACAGGCCGTCACGGTGCGCGGTGTGACGGGGACGCTGCTGGTGGCGAGTCAGGCCTCCATCGTGGAGTTTGACCCGGGGACTGCACAGGTGAGGGCAGCTAACGGTTAGCATGGTGTCCTTGCCGGTCGGGTTCTGACGGCGCCCCCTCTGGCTGCAGGTGGTCGCCGAGGCCTCGCTGACGGCCGGGGGCTTCCTGCCGGAGGACGGCGGCGGGGGGGTCGTCGGCCTGCAGGACCTGTCCGAGCTCGACGCTGCGTGTGTGGCCACAGCGGGCGGTGATGTCATTGTCGTAAACCTCAACACGTCCCAGGTCAGCGGCACACGCTCACTGGAGCGGTGCATCATGGGAATGATGTCCCCCTCCCCCTACGTCACCTGTGTCTCTGTCCAATGTCACCTGTGTGTGATTTCACCTGTGATGTCACCTGTGTCTCTCCCACATCACCTGTGTCTGTCTAATGTCAGCTGTGTCAGATGTCAGCTGTGTCTGATGTCACCTGTGTCTGTCTGATGTCACCTGTGTCTGTCTGATGTCACCTGTGTCTGCCCCCAGGTGGAGTGTGTGGGCAGTGTGAGCAGTGGTCTGACCTCCATGAGCTGGAGTCCTGATGAGGAGCTGGTCGTTCTCACCACCGGTCAGGATATAACTCTACTGGTTTATTAAAACTAACTAGTTATTATTACTGGTTAGATACTTATTATTACTGGTTAACTTGTTTTTATTACTGGTTAACTTGGGTTTGCTCTCAGGTCAGGAAACCATCGTCATGATGACCAAAGACTTTGAGCCAATCACTGAAGTCCCAATCCATCAGGACGACTTTGGTGAAGGTACCAGTAATGAGACCAGTAATGCCAGTGATGAGACCAGTGATGAGACTATAGTAATGAGACCAGTGATGAGACTATAGTAATGAGACCAATAATGAGACCAGTGATGAGACTATAGTACTGAGACCAGTGATGAGACTATAGTACTGAGACCAGTGATGAGACTATAGTAATGAGACCAATAATGAGACCAGTGATGACACTATAGTACTGAGACCAGTGATGACACTATAGTACTGAGACCAGTGATGAGACTATAGTAATGAGACCAATAATGAGACCAGTGATGAGACTATAGTACTGAGACCAGTGATGAGACTATAGTACTGAGACCAGTGATGAGACTATAGTAATGAGACCAATAATGAGACCAGTGATGAGACTATAGTAATGAGACCAGTGATGAGACTATAGTACTGAGACCAGTGATGAGACTATAGTAATGAGACCAATAATGAGACCAGTGACGACACTATAGTACTGAGACCAGTGATGAGACTATAGTACTGAGACCAGTGATGAGACTATAGTAATGAGACCAATAATGAGACCAGTGATGAGACTATAGTACTGAGACCAGTGATGAGACTATAGTATTGAGACCAATAATGAGACCAGTGATGAGACTATAGTACTGAGACCAGTGATGAGACTATAGTAATGAGACCAATAATGAGACCAGTGATGACACTATAGTACTGAGACCAGTGATGACACTATAGTACTGAGACCAGTGATGAGACTATAGTAATGAGACCAGTGATGAGACTATAGTACTGAGACCAGTGATGAGACTATAGTAATGAGACCAGAGATGAGACTATAGTAATGAGACCAATAATGAGACCAGTGATGAGACTATAGTAATGAGACCAGTGATGAGACTATAGTACTGAGACCAGTGATGAGACTATAGTAATGAGACCAGTGTTGAGACTATAGTACTGAGACCAGTGATGAGACTATAGTACTGAGACCAGTGATGAGACTATAGTAATGAGACCAATAATGAGACCAGTGATGAGACTATAGTACTGAGACCAGTGATGAGACTATAGTACTGAGACCAGTGATGAGACTATAGTACTGAGACCAGTGATGAGACTATAGTAATGAGACCAATAATGAGACCAGTGATGAGACTATAGTAATGAGACCAGTAATGAGACTATAGTACTGAGACCAGTGATGAGACTATAGTACTGAGACCAGTGATGAGACTATAGTAATGAGACCAGTGTTGAGACTATAGTACTGAGACCAGTGATGAGACTATAGTAATGAGACCAGTGATGAGACTATAGTAATGAGACCAGTGATGAGACTATAGTAATGAGACCAATAATGAGACCAGTGATGACACTATAGTACTGAGACCAGTGATGACACTATAGTACTGAGACCAGTGATGAGACTATAGTACTGAGACCAGTGATGAGACTATAGTAATGAGACCAATAATAAGACCAGTGATGAGACTATAGTACTGAGACCAGTGATGAGACTATAGTACTGAGACCAGTGATGAGACTATAGTACTGAGACCAGTGATGAGACTATAGTACTGAGACCAGTGATGAGACCAGTGATGAGACTATAGTACTGAGACCAGTGATGAGACTATAGTAATGAGACCAGTGATGAGACTATAGTACTGAGACCAGTGATGAGACCAGTGATGAGACTATAGTACTGAGACTAGTTATGAGACTAGTGATGAGACTATAGTACTGAGACCAGTGATGAGACTATAGTACTGAGACCAGTGATGAGACCAGCAATAAGACCAGTGATGAGACTATAGTAATGAGACCAGTGATGAGACTATAGTAATGAGACCAGTGATGAGACTAATGAGACCAGTGATGAGACTATAGTACTGAGACCAGTGATGAGACCAGTGATGAGACTATAGTACTGAAACCAGTGATGAGACCAGTGATGAGACTATAGTACTGAGACCAGTGATGAGACTATAGTACTGAGACCAGTGATGAGACTATAGTAATGAGACCAGTGATGAGACTATAGTAATGAGACCAGTGATGAGACTATAGTAATGAGACCAGTGATGAGACTATAGTAATGAGACCAGTGATGAGACCAGTGATGAGACTATAGTAATGAGACCAGTGATGAGACTATAGTAATGAGACCAGTGATGAGACTATAGTAATGAGACCAGTGATGAGACTATAGTAATGAGACCAGTGATGAGACTATAGTAATGAGACCAGTAATGAGACCAGTGATGAGACTATAGTAATGAGACCAGTGATGAGACCAGTGATGAGACTATAGTAATGAGACCAGTGATGAGACTATAGTAATGAGACCAGTGATGAGACTATAGTAATGAGACCAGTGATGAGACTATAGTAATGAGACCAGTGATGAGACCAGTGATGAGACTATAGTAATGAGACCAGTGATGAGACAATAGTAATGAGACCAGTGATGAGACCAGTGATGAGACTATAGTAATGAGACCAGTGATGAGACTATTGTAATGAGACCAGTTATGAGACCAGTGATGAGACTATAGTAATGAGACCAGTGATGAGACCAGTGATGAGACTATAGTAATGAGACCAATGATGAGACTATAGTAATGAGACCAGTGATGAGACCAGTGATGAGACTATAGTAATGAGACCAGTGATGAGACCAGTGATGAGACTATAGTAATGAGACCAGTGATGAGACTATAGTAATGAGACCAGTGATGAGACTATAGTAATGAGACCAGTGATGAGACTATAGTAATGAGACCAATAATGAGACCAGTGATGAGACTATAGTATGAGACCATTAATGAGACCAGTGATGAGACTATAGTACTGAGACCAGTGATGAGACTATAGTACTGAGACCAGTGATGAGACTATAGTAATGAGACCAATAATGAGACCAGTGATGACACTATAGTACTGAGACCAGTGATGACACTATAGTACTGAGACCAGTGATGAACACTTATATTACTGAGACCAGTGATGAGACTATAGTACTGAGACCAGTGATGAGACTATAGTAATGAGACCAATAATGAGACCAGTGATGAGACTATAGTACTGAGACCAGTGATGAGACTATAGTGATGAGACCATAGTAATGAGACCAGTGATGAGGACTATAGTAATGAGACCAGTGATGAGACTATAGTAATGAGACCAGTGATGAGACTATAGTAATGAGACCAGTGATGAGACTATAGTAATGAGACCAGTAATGAGACCAGTGATGAGGACTATAGTAATGAGACCAGTGATGAGACCAGTGATGAGACTATAGTAATGAGACCAGTGAGTGAGACTATAGTAATGAGACCAGTGATGAGACTATAGAAATGAGACCAGTGATGAGGACTATAGTAATGAGACCAGTGATGAGACCAGTGATGAGACTATAGTAATGAGACCAGTGATGAGACTATAGTAATGAGACCAGTGATGAGACCAGTGATGAGACTATAGTAATTAGACCAGTGATGAGACTATAGTAATGAGACCAGTGATGAGACCAGTGATGAGACTATAGTAATGAGACCAGTGATGAGACCAGTTGATGAGACTATAGTAATGAGACCAATGATGAGACTATAGTAATGAGACCAGTGATGAGACCAGTGATGAGACTATAGTAATGAGACCAGTGATGAGACCAGTGATGAGACTATAGTAATGAGACCAGTGATGAGACTATAGTAATGAGACCAGTGATGAGACTATAGTAATGAGACCAGTGATGAGACTATAGTAATGAGACCAATAATGAGACCAGTGATGAGACTATAGTAATGAGACCAATAATGAGACCAGTGATGAGACTATAGTACTGAGACCAGTGATGAGACTATAGTACTGAGACCAGTGATGAGACTATAGTAATGAGACCAATAATGAGACCAGTGATGACACTATAGTACTGAGACCAGTGATGACACTAAAGTACTGAGACCAGTGATGACACTATAGTACTGAGACCAGTGATGAGACTATAGTACTGAGACCAGTAATGAGACTATAGTAATGAGACCAATAATGAGACCAGTGATGAGACTATAGTACTGAGACCAGTGATGAGACTATAGTAATGAGACCAATAATGAGACCAGTGATGAGACTATAGTACTGAGACCAGTGATGAGACTATAGTAATGAGACCAATAATGAGACCAGTGATGAGACTATAGTACTGAGACCAGTGATGAGACTATAGTAATGAGACCAATAATGAGACCAGTGATGACACTATAGTACTGAGACCAGTGATGACACTATAGTACTGAGACCAGTGATGAGACTATAGTAATGAGACCAGTGATGAGACTATAGTACTGAGACCAGTGATGTGACTATAGTAATGAGACCAGCGATGAGACTATAGTAATGAGACCAATAATGAGACCAGTGATGAGACTATAGTAATGAGACCAGTGATGAGACTATAGTACTGAGACCAGTGATGAGACTATAGTAATGAGACCAGTGTTGAGACTATAGTACTGAGACCAGTGATGAGACTATAGTACTGAGACCAGTGATGAGACTATAGTAATGAGACCAATAATGAGACCAGTGATGACACTATAGTACTGAGACCAGTGATGAGACTATAGTAATGAGACCAGTGATGAGACTATAGTACTGAGACCAGTGATGACACTATAGTAATGAGACCAATAATGAGACCAGTGATGAGACTATAGTAATGAGACCAGTGATGAGACTATAGTACTGAGACCAGTGATGAGACTATAGTACTGAGACCAGTGATGAGACTATAGTAATGAGACCAGTGATGAGACTATAGTAATGAGACCAGTGATGAGACTATAGTAATGAGACCAGTGATGAGACTATAGTAATGAGACCAGTGATGACACTATAGTACTGAGACCAGTGATGACACTATAGTACTGAGACAGTGATGAGACTATAGTACTGAGACCAGTGATGAGACTATAGTAATGAGACCAATAATAAGACCAGTGATGAGACTATAGTACTGAGACCAGTGATGAGGACTATAGTACTGAGACCAGTGATGAGACTATAGTACTGAGACCAGTGATGAGACTATAGTACTGAGACCAGTGATGAGACTATAGTACTGAGACCAGTGATGAGACTATAGTACTGAGACCAGTGATGAGACCAGTGATGAGACTATAGTACTGAGACCAGTGATGAGACTATAGTAATGAGACCAGTGATGAGACTATAGTACTGAGACCAGTGATGAGACCAGTGATGAGACTATAGTACTGAGACCAGTGATGAGACCAGTGATGAGACTATAGTACTGAGACCAGTGATGAGACCAGCAATAAGACCAGTGATGAGACTATAGTAATGAGACCAGTGATGAGACCAGTGATGAGACTATAGTAATGAGACCAGTGATGAGACTATAGTAATGAGACCAGTGATGAGACTAATGAGACCAGTGATGAGACTATAGTACTGAGACCAGTGATGAGACCAGTGATGAGACTATAGTACTGAAACCAGTGATGAGACCAGTGATGAGACTATAGTAATGAGACCAGTGATGAGACTATAGTAATGAGACCAGTGATGAGACTATAGTAATGAGACCAGTGATGAGACCAGTGATGAGACTATAGTAATGAGACCAGTGATGAGACTATAGTAATGAGACCAGTGATGAGACTATAGTAATGAGACCAGTGATGAGACTATAGTAATGAGACCAGTGATGAGACTATAGTAATGAGACCAGTAATGAGACCAGTGATGAGACTCTAGTAATGAGACCAGTGATGAGACCAGTGATGAGACTATAGTAATGAGACCAGTGATGAGACTATAGTAATGAGACCAGTGATGAGACTATAGTAATGAGACCAGTGATGAGACTATAGTAATGAGACCAGTGATGAGACCAGTGATGAGACTATAGTAATGAGACCAGTGATGAGACCAGTGATGAGACTATAGTAATGAGACCAGTGATGAGACTATAGTAATGAGACCAGTGATGAGACCAGTGATGAGACTATAGTAATGAGACCAGTGATAAGAACAGTGATGAGACTATAGTAATGAGACCAGTGATGAGACTATAGTAATGAGACCAGTGATGAGACCAGTGATGAGACTATAGTAATGAGACCAGTGATGAGACCAGTGATGAGACTATAGTAATGAGACCAGTGATGAGACTATAGTAATGAGACCAGTGATGAGACTATAGTAATGAGACCAGTGATGAGACCAGTGATGAGACTATAGTAATGAGACCAGTGATGAGACTATAGTAATGAGACCAGTGATGAGACTATAGTAATGAGACCAGTGATGAGACCAGTGATGAGACTATAGTAATGAGACCAGTGATGAGACCAGTGATGAGACTATAGTAATGAGACCAGTGATGAGACTATAGTAATGAGACCAGTGATGAGACTATAGTAATGAGACCAGTGATGAGACCAGTGATGAGACTATAGTAATGAGACCAGTGATGAGACCAGTGATGAGACTATAGTAATGAGACCAGTGATGAGACCAGTGATGAGACTATAGTAATGAGACCAGTGATGAGACCAGTGATGAGACTATAGTAATGAGACCAGTGATGAGACAAGTGATGAGACTATAGTAATGAGACCAGTGATGAGACTATAGTAATGAGACCAGTGATGGTGCGTTGCAGGGAAGTTCGTGACCGTGGGGTGGGGCAGGAAGGAGACGCAGTTCCACGGGTCGGAGGGCAAACAGGCGGCGCAGAGGAAGCAGCCGGTACAGGAACACCCTTTCAGAATAAGAGCGTGATTCGAGGGTGGGCGTGACCAAAGTAAACTCACCCACAGGAAGTGGCGCCGGCTGCGGCGTGGGACGACGGCCGGCCACGGGTGACGTGGAGAGGCGACGGCCAGCTGTTTGCGGTGGGAGTGGTCTGTCCTGGGGGCAGGGCCAGGAAGGTGCGGGTGTGGAACCGGGAGGGTGTCCTGCAGGCCACCAGCGAGCCCGTCAGCGGCCTGGAAGAGGCGCTGTGCTGGAGGTGAGGTCCTGAAGGGGGGGGGGCCGCTTCCTGAGGGGGGGTCTTCACCACGCCTCCTGTCTCCTCAGGCCCTCGGGGGCCCTCATCGCTGCCACCCAGCGCCGCCCCTACAAGCACTGTGTGGTCTTCCTGGAGAAGAACGGCCTGCTGCACGGTGACTTCAGCCTGCCCCCCAGCAAGGACCACCTGCAGGTAGGGCCGGGGGCCGGGGCCCGGGGGCCAGAACCGGCCCCGAGGGCCAGAACCTGACTGCTGTGGTTCTGCTTCTGTCCAGGTGAGGGCGCTGCTGTGGAACAGCGACTCCTCGGTGCTGGGGGTGTGGCTGGAGGGCGTGGCTACAGAAGACCACCTGGGCCCCGCCTACAGTGAGTCACATGAGGTCTGACCCAATCAGCAGACGAGCAGAACCAATCAGAACCTGTGTGTGTGTGTTACTGTGTGTGTGTGTGTGTTACTGTGTGTGTTACTGTGTGTGTGTGTGTGTGTGTTACTGTGTGTGTGTGTGTTACTGTGTGTGTGTGTGTGTGTGTGTGTGTGTTACTGTGGGTGTGTGTGTGTGTATTACTGTGTGTGTGTGTTACTGTGTGTGTTACTGTGTGTGTGTGTTACTGTGTGTGTGTGTGTGTGTGTTACTGTGTGTGTGTGTGTGTTACTGTGTGTGTGTGTGTGTGTGTTACTGTGTGTGTGTGTGTTTCTGTGTGTGTGTTACTGTGTGTGTTACTGTGTGTGTGTGTGTTACTGTGTGTGTGTGTGTGTGTGTGTGTGTGTGTGTTACTGTGTGTGTGTTACTGTGTGTGTGTGTGTGTGTGTGTGTGTGTGTGTGTTACTGTGTGTGTGTTACTGTGTGTGTGTGTGTGTTACTGTGTGTGTGTTACTGTGTGTGTGTGTGTGTGTGTTACTGTGTGTGTGTTACTGTGTGTGTGTTACTATGTGTGTGTGTGTGTTACTATGTGTGTGTGTCTGTGTGTTACTGTGTGTGTGTGTGTTACTGTGTGTGTGTGTGTGTGTGTGTTACTGTGTGTGTGTGTGTGTGTGTTACTGTGTGTGTGTGTGTGTGTGTGTGTGTGTGTGTGTGTGTGTGTGTGTTACTGTGTGTGTGTGTGTGTGTGTGTGTGTGTGTGTGTAGTCCAGCTGTGGCAGGTGGGGAACTACCACTGGTACCTGAAGCAGAGCCTGGAGTTCGGGGGGCCCCAGGGGGCCCCAGCTTGCGTGTGCTGGGACCCCCAGCGGCCCCTGCGGCTCCACCTGGTGACCCGTGACTGGACCCCCCTCACCTACGACTGGACCCTGACCACCGACCGGAGCGGGGGGGCGGACGCGGGCGTGGCGGTGATCGACGGGGGTGAGGACCAATCAGAACAGAGGACACGCCCATGCCAGGTGTGGTGCTAATGTCGCTCCCCCCCCAGATAAGGTGCTGGTGACGACCTTCAGACAGGGCGTGGTCCCGCCCCCCATGAGCTCCTTCCAGCTGCAGCTGCCCTCACCTGTCAGCCAGGTGAGCTTCCTCCAGCAGCCCCCGAGGACCAATCAGCTGGCAGCGCTGACAGCCGACGGGGGCGTGTCCATCTACGTACCGGACGCCGGCCAGCGGGCCGACGGGGGCGTAGACGGGTTCCGAATGGTGGCCCCGCCCCTGGTGCTCCACAGGACCTTCAGGTGAGATGGCGCTGGGGGCGGGGCTTAGACCTGCTGTTATGGAGGATGGTCTGATCAGAAACGGGTGTGTCTCCTGTGCCGCCCCCAGAGTGGCGCTCCCCCCGGCGGCGCCGCTGTCTCTCCACCATCTCCTCTGGCTGGAGGAGGAGCTGTTTGTGGGCGTGGTTTCCGGGCCGACGCCCACCGGCTCCACCCTGCTGCTGCTCCACCCGGACCCGGATGCCGCCGACACGCTGGCCGTCAGGTGGGTGGGGCCGGGCCGTCGCGTGGGCGGGGCAGACCCGCCCCCACGGACGGGACTCACCTGTCCTGTGTTCCAGGTGGCAGACGGAAGTGGGCGGGGCTGTGATGGGCGTGGTGCCCTGCCCCCAGACGGGGGCGGTGGCATACCAGCTGGAGGACGGGCGAATCAGGAAGCTGCTCTGGGGTAA
>JABVMC010000097.1:12500-17500 GCA_013358685.1 Antennarius maculatus | reverse complement strand
GATGTCAACCTATGGGACTGTTTCAGCTCACCGGACCTGACTCCACCTCCAACAGCATCACGGCGTCCTATCAGCAGCAGCGGGCGATGACATCACAGCCAGGTGAGCGGCGCGGCGGCGCCTCCCTTTGGCGTCTGAACGCGTCTGACATCACTTCTGTTTCTGCAGCCGCCGACGCCCCGGCCCCGCCCAAGATGAGGACCGGCGTCCAATGGAAGCTGTCCATCCTGTCCTGAGGGGGCGTGTCTTGTTTGTTTTGTCGTTACCAATAAAGTTTTGATTGAAGCAGAAACAAATGATGTCATCAACATTTCTATTCTGGGTTTTTTTCCGGCGTGGTCACTCCCTCCTAGCACGTCGGGCTCCGGGGGCGGCGCCCAGCGTCCGTGGGTGCCGCTGGGGGGGGCCGCTGCCTCTTTGGGGGGGGGCAGCTTGCTGAGGTGGAAGTCACAGATGATGGGGTGTGGTTGTACATCACCTGGCAGGTGTGGGCAGAGGGGGCAAAGCCTGCCGTGTGGAACTTCCTGGTACGGTGAGACAGGCGGCGCCGTAGATGTTGTGACACGCCCCCTGGTCGGGATTGGACATCACCTGTGAGACAGTGTTAGCCACGCCCCCTACACTGGTTACCGTGGTGGACAGGGGGGCTCACCTGATTGGTGCTGGCGTACGCTGTAGCCAGCCAGCAGAAGAAACCATCGTCAGGGGAGGGGGGGCGTGTGGCGGCCAGTTGTGCATCACGTCCTGGGGGTTCAGGTTGGGGCTTTTTACCACGAGCAGGTTGCACACCAGGGCAGGAACATCACTGAAGGAGCCGTCAGGTCTGCCAGCTGGATTCTGGGAGGAGGGACTGATGACATCACACACGACCCTCACCTGCAGAAGGTGACGAATGTAATGAACTCTGTCACGTCACATTCATGTAATGAACTCTAACGTCACATTCATGTAATGAACTCTAACGTCACGTTCATGTAATGAACTGTCACGTCACGTCATGTAATGAACTCTGTCACGTCACGTTCATGTAATGAACTCTAACGTCACGTTCATGTAATGAACTCTGTCACGTCACATTCATGTAATGAACTCTAACGTCACATTCATGTAATGAACTCTAACGTCACGTTCATGTAATGAACTCTGTCACGTCACATTCATGTAATGAACTCTAACGTCACGTTCATGTAATGAACCCTGTAACGTCACATTCATGTAATGAACTCTAACGTCACATTCATGAAATGAACTCTAACGTCACATTCATGTAATGAACTCTAACGTCACGTTCATGTAATGAACTCTAATGTCAGGTTCATGTAATGAACTCTAATGTCACGTTCATGTAATGAACTCTGTAACGTCACGTTCATGTAATGAACTCTAACGTCACGTTCATGTAATGAACTCTAATGTCACGTTCATGTAATGAACTCTGTCACGTCACGTTCATGTAATGAACTCTGTCACGTCACGTTCATGTAATGAACTCTGTCACGTCACGTTCATGTAATGAACTCTGTCACGTCACGTTCATGTAATGAACTCTGTCACGTCACGTTCATGTAATGAACTCTGTCACGTCACATTCATGTAATGAACTCTGTCACGTCACGTTCATGTAATGAACCCTGTAACGTCATGTTCATGTAATGAACTCTAACGTCACGTTCATGTAATGAACTCTGTAACGTCACATTCATGTAATGAACTCTAACGTCACATTCATGTAATTAACCCTGTAACGTCACGTTCATGTAATGAACTCTAACGTCACGTTCATGTAATGAACTCTGTAACGTCACGTTCATGTAATGAACTCTGTAACGTCACGTTCATGTAATTAACCCTGTAACGTCACGTTCATGTAATGAACTCTGTAACGTCACGTTCATGTAATGAACTCTGTCACGTCACGTTCATGTAATGAACTCTGTCACGTCACGTTCATGTAATGAACTCTAACGTCACGTTCATGTAATGAACTCTGTAACGTCACGTTCATGTAATGAACTCTGTCACGTTCATGTAATGAACTCTGTCACGTCATTCATGTAATGAACTCTAATGTCACGTCACATTCATGTAATGAACTCTAGAGTTCATTACATGAACGTGACGTGACATTAATGTCACGTCACGTTCATGTAATGAACTCTGTAACGTCACGTTCATGTAATTAACCCTGTAACGTCACGTTCATGTAATGAACTCTGTTACGTCACGTTCATGTAATGAACTCTGTCACGTCACGTTCATGTAATGAACTCTGTCACGTCACGTTCATGTAATGAACTCTGTAACGTCACGTTCATGTAATGAACTCTGTCACGTCACGTTCATGTAATGAACTCTGTAACGTCACGTTCATGTAATGAACTCTGTCACGTCACCTTCATGTAATGAACTCTGTAACGTCACCTTCATGTAATGAACTCTAATGTCACGTCCATGTGACGTTACTGAGTTCATTACATGAACGTGACGTTACAGAGTTCATGACCAGAAGACGCAGAGCTTCTGTCCTACCTTGAAGACCAAGGCTGTACCTGAACTTCAATCTTCCACACTCATCCCAAATGGGTGGAATATAGGAAAGAATGATCTTGGCTGTCTTGTTGCTCCAGGTGCAGCCCTCCAGTCGACACATGAAGTCCTTGTGACACTGAGAACAGAGGTGCCGCCATAATGAATGCACGGCCAATAGTTCCTGTGTCGTCAGGTCCCGACACGCCAACCGTGCTTACCCGTAATGCTTTGAACACAAAAGGTTGACTCT
Organism: Antennarius maculatus; assembly: GCA_013358685.1. Lineage (NCBI taxonomy): Eukaryota > Metazoa > Chordata > Actinopteri > Lophiiformes > Antennariidae > Antennarius > Antennarius maculatus. The sequence continues at coordinate 14,721 of JABVMC010000097.1, read as the reverse complement.
GTGCCGTTTGGTGACCTTGATCGTAAGGACCTCTATAGGAGTCAGAGTCCAGGGACTCGCCGATTCATTCTGGAACCGGCGTCAGGAGTACCTGGCGACACTCCAACCAAGGAGGAAATGACAAGGAGTCGAACCCAACCTGCAAATTGGAGACATTGTACCCCTAAAAGACAGTCAAACCAAACGTAATGAATGGCCAACGGGACTCATAGTTCACACCTTTCCAGGTAGGGACGACAGAGTCAAGGTCGTTAAAGGTGGTTCCCCCAAGATGTACCTTGGACCAGACGCAGGTGTAGTGTTACTATTAAAGGGTACATAGTGGTATAGTAACATACCAGGCGGGGAGTTTTCTGACCAGAGTTTCAGAGGATCGTTTGAGCTGCTGTGCCGTTTGTCCCCACAGGCTTCCGTAGTGCTAAGCTGTAGTTCAGCAGCTAACGACAGGTGAGACTCCACTCACCGTTTCTTCCTGCCGTACCTGAAAAGCTCTTGAGTACAGAAGGACTGCTGTCCTTACAGAAGGGGATGCTCTGCATCCGCGTCTCCACGGCAACCTGGCATCAGGGCAGTCATTGAAACTGCTTCCCTTTGACACCCCCTGGCCCCCTTAACCCACCAACCCTAACCCCCTAACCCCTAACCCAGCTAGCGTCCAGCTAGCGGCGGAGACATGAATGAACGGACAGAACCTCCTGGGTCGACAGCTTTAATGACAGACATGATGCAGCGGGACACGCCCCCCCCAAACCCTACCCCACCCCCAACACCCCCCCCCCCTCCCCAGGAGGCGCCGCTGAACCGGGACTAAAAGTAAAAAAAAGAAATAAAACATGTTTACAAAAAGGTGACACACCCCTCCAACATCTGTCGCTTGGCTCCGCCCTCCTCCGTCGACCCCCCAGCAGAGCCGACGACACGGGTTTGACCCCACCGCCTTCAGGTGACCCCCCCCTTGACTAAACGTTCCCTCCTCGCACAGGTTCATAACTAGCATACAAATGAAGCCAGTGAAGCCACGCCCCTCTCTGACAGAGTCTGGGTGGAGGGGAACCTGGCTCCGCCCACCGGACTGCAGGTGGGGGCTCAGGTGAGTCCGGAGGTGACCCCCCCCTCAGGGCTTCCACAGCTTCAGCAGGCCGTCCTCGCTGTAGGTGCTGATCAGGTTCTGGTGGGGGTGGTGGGCGATGCCAATCACGTCCTTCTCATGGACCTGGGGGGCGGAGCCAGGCGTTAGCAACCAACCGCTACAAACGTCTGCAGGCTGTTGCCATAGAAACACCAGGAGGAGGAGCCTCTGGAGCAGCTCAGGTGTGTGTGTGTGTGTGAGGTATCATACAGTTAGCTCCAGTTAGCAAAATGGCTTCAGTGCAGAGTGACGTCACAACCCCCTGCTAACTGCTAACACAACAGTATTAGGCTAATACAACGACACAGACTAACACAAAACAGGCTAACCCAAATACAGGCTAACCCTAGCATACCGTGAGCGTTGTAGAGCAGGCTAACACATGCTAACAGGTTAGCGTACCGTGAGCGTTCTAACACATGCTAACAGGCTAGCGTACCGTGAGCGTTCTCACACATGCTAACAGGCTAGCGTACCGTGAGCGTTCTCACACATGCCAACAGGCTAGCGTACCGTGAGCGTTCTCACACATGCTAACAGGCTAGCGTACCGTGAGCGTTCTAACACATGCTAACAGGCTAGCGTACCATGAGCGTTCTAACACATGCCAACAGGCTAGCGTACCGTGAGCGTTCTAACACATGCCAACAGGCTAGTGTACCGTGAGCGTTCTCACACATGCTAACAGGCTAACGTACCGTGAGCGTTCTCACACATGCTAACAGGCTAGCGTACCATGAGCGTTCTAACACATGCCAACAGGCTAGCGTACCGTGAGCGTTCTCACACATGCCAACAGGCTAGCGTACCGTGAGCGTTCTCACACATGCTAACAGGCTAGCGTACCGTGAGCGTTCTAACACATGCTAACAGGCTAGCGTACCGTGAGCGTTCTAACACATGCCAACAGGCTAGTGTACCGTGAGCGTTCTCACACATGCTAACAGGCTAACGTACCGTGAGCGTTCTCACACATGCTAACAGGCTAGCGTACCATGAGCGTTCTAACACATGCCAACAGGCTAGCGTACCGTGAGCGTTCTAACACATGCTAACAGGCTAGAGTACCGTGAGCGTTCTCACACATGCTAA
>JABVMC010000097.1:0-7500 GCA_013358685.1 Antennarius maculatus | reverse complement strand
ATTAGACTCACTCAGCGGATTCCACCTCCAGGGACATGCTGACCGAGCTGCTGACCGACTCACACTCAACTGCAGGCGGCGGCGGCTCGTAGGACCGACGCGAACACGGAAGTCTCCTCAGACGGGAGGGCTCTTCAAAATAAAATGTTGATCGTGCGCAGGAAGTGGATTATTTTGAAATTCGTCTCCAGCGAGGCTGCACAGTAGAGACATTTATTTTATAACAGAAAAGCACTGAACGATATCCTTACAAAATATACTTCAACCTGTTCTGTTAAAGGCTATTTCTATGTGTTTAATTATGTTTTAATGTCTAAAACACATTCTGCCCTCATTAGCATGGAGATTACTTTTAAATGGAGATTCTTTCCTTCATTTGTGTAATTTAAGTTGTTTTACCTGCAGTCAGTTCACCTGTGGCTCATTTAGGTCTGAACAGCCTCCGACACAAACCGAGACGGAACGTTTGGACGCGCCTCGCCCGGACGGCCAGCAGGGGGCACCACCTGCACGTGTTGGGGTCAGAGGCCCCAGACTGCGTCCCTGCTGCCGGTGAAGGTCCTTCAAGGTTGTGATGCTGGGGATGTTGTCACTGCAGCACAGACCAGCCGCTGCTTTCTGCTCGTTTCCAGCCTGATGCGTCAGAAACGAAGGAAACAGCTTCTGGTTTCATTTATAACTGAATGTGTTTCCCACGTACCACCGCCGCCTGAGTCTGGGGGGGACATCAATCTGATTAAACCGTCTCTCGTCTGAGCGAGGGCGCCTGCGACGCGGCAGGAGGATGACAGCCACACAAAAGGCTGTAATGGAATCACTGCATCCTTCAGGAGGGGGCGGCGAACAAAGAACATCTGAATTCATGTCAGCAGCTATTCCTGGAGAGGCAGGAAGTTATGTCTCCATCATAATTAGAACACATGAGCACCACAAAGGATCCAGCCCCTCTGTGGGACTGGATCACCTGCTCCTGGAGGAGGACGCGGGAACCAATCCCAAAGCAGAAGCTTCCTCCTGTTTGTTCCTGAGCTGCAGCCCCATGGCTCCAGAACCAACGTCTACCTGCTCCTGACCATACACGTCTGCACCATCCTCATGCTCTCATGTTCTCAAGTCTTCATGTCCCCATGTTCTCATATCCCCATGTTCTCATGTCATCATGTTCTCATGTCCCCATGTTCTCATGTCATCATGTTCTCATGTCCCCATGTTCTCATGTTCTAATGTCATCATGTTCACATGTCATCATGTTCTCATGTCCCCATGTTCTCATGTTCTCATGTCATCATGTTCTCATGTCCCCATGTTCACATGTCATCATGTTCACATGTCCCCATGTTCTCATGTCATCATGTTCACATGTCCCCATGTCATCATGTTCACATGTCATCATGTTCTCATGTCCCCATGTTCTCATGTCATCATGTTCTCATGTCCCCATGTTCACATGTCATCATGTTCACATGTCCCCATGTTCTCATGTTCTCATGTCATCATGTTCTCATGCCCCCATGTTCTTATGTCATCATGTCCCCATGTTCTCATGTCCTCATGTCCCCATGTTCTCATGTCCCCATGTCATCATGTTCTCATGTCAACATGTTCTCATGTCCCCATGTTCTCATGTCATCATGTTCTCATGTCCCCATGTTCTCATGTCATCATGTTCTCATGTCCCCATGTTCTCATGTCCCCATGTTCTCATGTCATCATGTTCTCATGTCCCCATGTTCTCATGTCCTCATGTTCTCATGTCCCCATGTTCTCATGTCCCCATGTCATCATGTTCTCATGTCATCATGTTCTCATGTCCCCAAGTTCTCATGTCAACATGTTCCCATGTCATCATGTTCTCATGTCATCATGTCCCCATGTCATCATGTTCTCATGTCATCATGTTCTCATGTCATCATGTTCTCATGTCCCCATGTCATCATGTCCTCATGTCATCATGTCCCCATGTCATCATGTCCTCATGTCATCATGTTCTCATGTCATCATGTTCTCATGTCATCATGTTCCCATGTTCTCATGTCCCCATGTCATCATGTTCTCATGTCATAATGTTCTCATGTCCCCAAGTTCTCATGTCAACATGTTCCCATGTCATCATGTTCTCATGTCATCATGTTCTCATGTCATCATGTTCTCATGTCATCATGTTCTCATGTCATCATGTTCTCATGTCATCATGTTCTCATGTCCCCATGTCATCATGTCCTCATGTCATCATGTCCCCATGTCATCATGTCCTCATGTCATCATGTTCTCATGTCATCATGTTCTCATGTCATCATGTTCCCATGTCATCATGTTCCCATGTCATCATGTTCTCATGTCATCATGTTCCCATGTCATCATGTTCTCATGTCATCATGTTCCCACATCATCATGTTCTCATGTCATCATGTCCCCATGTCATCATGTTCTCATGTCATCATGTTCTCATGTCATCATGTTCTCGTCATCATGTTCTCATGTCCCCATGTCATCATGTTCTCATGTCATCATGTCCCCATGTCATCATGTTCTCATGTCATCATGTTCTCATGTCATCATGTTCTCATGTCATCATGTTCCCATGTCATCATGTTCTCATGTCCCCATGTCATCATGTTCTCATGTCATCATGTCCCCATGTCATCATGTTCTCATGTCCCCATGTCATCATGTTCTCATGTCATCATGTCCCCATGTCATCATGTTCTCATGTCATCATGTTCTCATGTCATCATGTTCTCATGTCATCATGTTCTCATGTCATCATGTTCCCATGTCATCATGTTCTCATGTCATCATGTTCTCATGTCATCATGTTCTCATGTCATCATGTTCCCACATCATCATGTTCTCATGTCATCATGTTCTCATGTCATCATGTTCTTGTCATCATGTTCTCATGTTCCCATGTCATCATGTTCTCATGTCCCCATGTCATCATGTTCTCATGTCATCATGTCCCCATGTCATCATGTTCTCATGTCATCATGTTCTCATGTCATCATGTTCTCATGTCCCCATGTCATCATGTTCTCATGTCATCATGTTCTCATGTCATCATGTTCTCATGTCATCATGTTCCCATGTCATCATGTTCCCATGTCATCATGTTCTCATGTCATCATGTTCACATGTCATCATGTTCTCATGTCATCATGTTCCCATGTCATCATGTTCTCATGTCATCATGTCCCCATTTTCTCATGTCTTCATGTCTTCATGGTCAGAAGGTTGTTAGTTTGCTGCAGAGAAGCCTGCAGCAGGTTCTTAGTGGGCGTGTCATCATGTTCTCATGTCATCATGTTCTCATGTCATCATGTTCTCATGTCATCATGTTCTCATGTCATCATACACGTCTGCACCATCCTCATGTTCTCAGGGCGTGTCTTACTGATGGGAGGAGCCACTGGCAGCTCTCTGGGGGCGTCCTGAATGAGGGGTCACGGGGCGCTGAAGGGGGTTGTTAACAGGCGGAGCACGCACCAACAATATCTTTAAACCCCAGAGTCGCCACGGCGACAGAGTTAACCCCCCCGTGACAAAGGAAACACAGCGATCCACTCAGGATGTACGAGTGGATCAGAGCAGCTTGTCAATTACCGCCTATCTGTTCCGCTGTGGGAGAGGGGGGGGGGTGGTGGTGGGGGGGGTGGGGGCGGCTCAGTGCCAGTGACAGAGGGGGGGGCTCGCCGCCAGAGGCAGGAGGGGGGGCTCACCACAGGCGGTGCAGCCGCAGATCGCCACATTTCAGGACAGAAACACTGAGGTCTGAACAGGAGACCCATCAGCCACGGGTCCAGGAGGGGGGAAGGGAGGGAGGGGGGAAGCTGTCATCAGCAGAGAAGCAGAGATCGATCAGGAACACGCGTGTTCTCCTGTTGGCGTGTCGCCCCCTCCGATCACATGGCCCCAATCATTAGTTATTGATGACGGCCGCCAGCGGGCGTCGACCCCCAATGTCAATATGAGTCCTCCATCGTGGGGGAACCCCCCCAAGAACCCCAGAGGACGGGTTTGATGCCCCAGTGGCAGTGCTCTTCACGCTCTCATCAGGACCAGAGGAGAACAAGTCACACACACACACACACACACACACACACACACACACACACACACACACACACACACACACACACACACACACCTCGCACACACACACACACACACACACACACACACACACACACACACACACACACACACACACACACACACACACACACCTTACACACACACACACACCTCACACACACACACCTCTCACACACACACACACACACACACACACCTCACACACACACACACACCTCACACACACACACACACCCACCTCACACACACACACACACACACACACACACACACACACACACACACACACACACACACACACACACACACACACACACTCGGCCCCCACAGGCGTTCAAATCTCTTTGTCCACAGCGTCTCATTGGCTCCTGCCCCAAACACATCACACCACGACCAAATAAGGCACTGAGGCTAACGCCTAACTAGCATCATTAGCGGGCCTCCACTGCGCGGCGGCGATGGCGAGCGGCGACATAAAAGCCGGTGCCGGCGTTCAGTGGAGCCTTTGAGGTCCACATGGGCGTCTCCAGAGTCGCCTCAACGGCCAGAGCGTCGTCACGCCTGTTGGCACGTGTGTTTGACACCGCCTTCCTTCAAAGCCTGTGTGTTCAGAAGACACGCTGTTAGCGTGTTCTAAAGGAGAAACATGCTGTTAGCATGTTCTAAAGGAGAAACACGCTGTTAGCGTGTTCGAAAGGAGAAACACGCTGTTAGCGTGTTCTAAAGGAGAAACACGCTGTTAGCGTGTTCTAAAGGAGAAATACGCTGTTAGCGTGTTCTAAAGGAGAAACACGCTGTTAGCGTGTTCTAAAGGAGAAACACGCTGTTAGCGTGTTCTAAAGGAGAAACACGCTGTTAGCCTGTTCTAAAGGAGAAACACGCTGTTAGCGTGTTCTAAAGGAGAAACACGCTGTTAGCGTGTTCTAAAGGAGAAACACGCTGTTAACGTGTTCTAAAGGAGAAACACGTTGTTAGCGTGTTCTAAAGGAGAAACACGTTGTTAGCGTGTTCTAAAGGAGAAACACACTGTTAGCGTGTTCTAAAGGAGAAATACGTTGTTAGCGTGTTCTAAAGGAGAAATACGTTGTTTGCGTGTTCTAAAGGAGAAACACGCTGTTAGCGTGTTCTAAAGGAGAAACACGCTGTTAGCGTGTTCTAAAGGAGAAACACGCTGTTAGCGTGATCTAAAGGAGAAACACGTTGTTAGCGTGTTCTAAAGGAGAAACACGCTGTTAGCGTGATCTAAAGGAGAAACACGCTGTTAGCGTGTTCTAAAAGAGAAACACGCTGTTAGCGTGTTCTAAAAGAGAAACACGCTGTTAGCGTGATCTAAAGGAGAAACACGCTGTTAGCGTGATCTAAAGGAGAAACACGTTGTTAGCGTGTTCTAAAGGAGAAACACGCTGTTAGCGTGTTCTAAAGGAGAAACACGCTGTTAGCGTGTTCTAAAGGAGAAACACGTTGTTAGCGTGTTCTAAAGGAGAAACACGCTGCGTGTAGCGTGTAGCTGCGGCGTCCGACGCGTGAGCGTCAACACACGGTGAATGAACCCACAGAGACAGACAGGCCAGATTGAGCTGTTGTTGTTGAGGTGGGGGCGGGACTTCCTGTCTTTGTTTCCTGTCCCCCCACCTGCAGCAGACAGCAGCCTCTCCTCTAGTATCAGCAGGAAGCAGCTGACCATCAGGTGACCAGCGTGGGCGTCGGTCTGGCGCTGGATGTCTTCCTGTTTGGACAGGCGCCGGCAGGAGTTCACCCCCCCCCAGGGAGGATGAAGGCTAACAGACGACCGTCACACCCCCTCATTAGACGACCTTTACAACACGACCTTAATTAAGAACACCAGCCACCACCTCCATCCACCAGCAGGGGGCGTCCTGGAGGGGCGGCGAGGACGCTGACAGGAAGTGGTCGTCCTCCACACCCATCAACATCCTGAAGCTGCCTTAACCGTCTGGACCAGTCCTAACCAGTACCAACCAGTCTTAACCAGTCCTAACCAGTACCAACCAGTCTTAACCAGTCCTAACCAGTACCAACCAGTACCAACCAGTCTTAACCAGTACAAACCAGTCTTAACCAGTCCTAACCAGTCTTAACCAGTCCTAACCAGTCTTAACCAGTCCTAATCAGTACCAACCAGTCTTAACCAGTCCTAAACAGTCTTAACCAGTCCTAACCAGTACCAACCAGTACCAACCAGTCTTAACCAGTACCAACCAGTCTTAACCAGTCCTAACCAGTCTTAACCAGTCCTAACCAGTCTTAACCAGTCCTAATCAGTACCAACCAGTCTTAACCAGTCCTAACCAGTACCAACCAGTCTTAACCAGTCCCAACATGACCCCAGATGGACCACCACACACACACAGACACACACAGATACACACAGACACACACACACACAGACACACACAGACACACACACACACACACAGACACACACACACACACACAGACACACACAGACACACACAGACACAACACAGACACACACACACACACAGACACACACAGACACACACAGACACACACAGACACACACACACACACAGACACACACAGACACACACAGACACACACAGACACACACACACACACAGACACACACAGACACACACAGACACACACACACACACACAGACACACACACACACACAGACACACACAGACACACACACACACACACAGACACACACAGACACACACAGACACACACACACACACAGACACACACAGACACACACACACACACAGACACACACACACACACACACAGACACACACAGACACACACAGACACACACACACACACAGACACACACACACACACACACACAGACACACACAGACACACACACACACAGACACACACAGACACACACAACACACACAGACACACACACACAGACACACACAGACACACACAGACACACACACACAGACACAGACACACACACACAGACACACACACACAGACACACACACACAGACACACACACACACACACAGACACAGACACACACACACACACAGACACAGACCAACACACACAGACACACACACACACACACACCACCACAGACACAGACACACACACACAGACACACACACACACACAGACACAACACACACAGACACACACCACACACAACAGACACAGACACACCACACACACCCAACCACACAGACACAGACCACACACACACAGAACACACACACACACACACAGACACACACAGGACACACACAGACACAGACACACACACAGACACAGACACACACACACCACAGACACACACACAACACACACACACACACACACACCACACACACACACACACACACAGACACACACACACACACACACACACACACAGACACACACACACACACAGACACACACAC
>JABVMC010000096.1:15000-59785 GCA_013358685.1 Antennarius maculatus | reverse complement strand
GTGTGTGTGGGTGGTGTGTGTCTGTGTGTGTGTGTGTGTCTGTCTGTGTGTGTGTGTGTGTGTCTGTGTGTCTGTCTGTGTGTGTGTGTGTGTGTGTCTGTCTGTTTGTGTGTGTGTGTGTGTGTGTGTGTGTGTGTGTGTGTCTGTGTGTCTGTCTGTGTGTGTGTGTGTGTGTGTCTGTGTGTCTGTCTGTGTGTGTGTGTGTGTGTGTGTGTGTCTGTCTGTGTGTGTGTGTGTGTGTGTGTGTGTGTGTGTGTGTGTGTGTGTGTGTGTGTGTGTGTGTGATCGTTAGAGTATAAAAACAGAAATCACAGGAAGCAAGCGGTTGCGGTTCAATCAGCGCTGCAGTGGTGATTAATGAAGGGACCCCCCAGGGGCCGGGGGGGCTGTTTGGACAGGTGACCTTATCCAAGTAGTTCAGTCAGTTCAATCCCAGCAGCCCCTCTGGGGGGCGGAGCTACGCTTTGAGAGGAGGCAGTAGTTCAACATCTGGTTTGTGTTCTGCTGGGGGGCCAGGAGAAGATGGATGATTGATGGATGATGGATGATGGATGGATGGATGATAGATGGATGATGGATGGATGGATGATAGATGGATGATGGATGGATGGATGATAGATGGATGATGGATGGATGGATGATAGATGGATGGATGATAGATGGATGATAGATGGATGATAGATGGATGGATGATAGATGGATGATAGATGGATGGATGATAGATGGATGATAGATGGATGGATGATGGATGGATGATAGATGGATGATGGATGGATGGATGATAGATGGATGATGGATGGATGGATGATAGATGGATGATGGATGGATGGATGGATAGATGGATGATAGATGGATGATAGATGGATGATTGATGGATGGATGATAGATGGATGATAGATGGATGGATGATGGATGGATGATAGATGGATGATGGATGGATGGATGATGGATGGATGATAGATGGATGATGGATGGATGGATGATAGATGGATGATAGATGGATGGATGATAGATGGATGATAGATGGATGATAGATGGATGGATGGATGGATGATAGATGGATGATAGATGGATGGATGATAGATGGATGATAGATGGATGATAGATGGATGGATGATAGATGGATGATAGATGGATGGATGATGGATGGATGATAGATGGATGATGGATGGATGGATGATAGATGGATGATAGATGGATGATGGATGGATGATAGATGGATGGATGGATGATAGATGGATGATAGATGGATGGATGGATGGATGGATGATAGATGGATGGATGATGGATGGATGATAGATGGATGGATGGATGTGTTCTGATACAATATGAAGTCTGTGTGTCATGATGTCATCATGATGTCATCATGATGTCATCATGAGGCTGTGGAGGAGTCTGAATCTTACTGTCATCGGGTTTTGTGTTGTTTAAACGTGTGACATATAGACCCTCCCCCTCCTCTCTTATCTCCACCCCCACCTCTCTTACCCCCCCAGTGGAGCCAGAGGTCAAGTATGTGGGCAACATGCACGGGAACGAGGTTCTGGGCCGCGAGCTCCTCATCCAGCTGTCCCAGTTCCTGTGTGAGGAGTACCAGGCGGGGTCCCCCCGGATCAGGACCCTGATCCACGACACCCGCATTCACATCCTGCCCTCCATGAACCCCGACGGCTACGAGGTGGCAGCCAGACAGGTGACCCCCCCCACACATACACACGTCAGCCCACCCAGCCGGCTCCAGGTGGGATCCCGCCCTCTGACCCAGTTTTGTCTGTGGCCCCCAGGGGCCGGAGTTTAACGGCTACCTGGTAGGTCGGGGCAACTCCAGGGAGGTGGACCTGAACCGGAACTTCCCCGACCTGAACGCCCTCATGTACTACTACGAGAAGACCAGGGGGCAGAACCACCACCTGCCCCTCCCAGACAACTGGCAGCAGCAGGTCAGTTCCACTTCCTGTACTTCCTCATGCCGTCACCTGATTGGCTGCCAGAGCCACCTAGCCGACCACAGTGACCCCCCCACAGATCCACACAGACGGGTCACGTTCCTCTCGGTACCGGGTCGGATCCCCCTGTTGGTCACCTGTCGGTGGACTTCCTGCTGGTCCCCCCACAGTAGAGGAACTATCTCCGCCACAGACATCCAGGTCCTCACATGAAGCCTCAAGCCCCGCCCCCTGGGCCCCCCCCAACCAGCTATTTGTCCCTTCTCCGTCTCCATGGAGACAAAAATAGCTGAGCGCCTCAGCTGAAGGTTTGGCTTCAGCCTGACAGACGTGCTAACGTTAGCCGCGGTGGTTGGGGTCTGAATCTGACCTCAGGGGTCCCAGGAGTCCACAGGTGCTGGGGGGTGTTCAGGAACCAAACAGAAACTCATCTCTGCTTCAGGTTCTTCTGCTCTGACCGTCTGCTGCCTCCACAGGTGGAGCCGGAGACCCTGGCCGTCATTAAATGGATGCAGAACTACAACTTTGTCCTGTCAGCCAACCTTCACGGGGGGGCCGTGGTCGCCAACTACCCCTTCGACAAGTCCAGAGATCCTCGCATCCGGGGGAGGACCACATACGCTGCCACCGCAGATGACAAGATCTTCAGGAAGGTGTGCTGCGTCTGGAGGGAAGCCTACCGGAAGCCCCCCTCACCTGACCTCATGTCTGTCTGTTGTGTGATGGCAGCTGGCGAGGACCTACTCCTACGCCCACGGCTGGATGCACAGGGGCTGGAACTGTGGCGACTTCTTTGATGAGGGCATCACCAACGGGGCCAGCTGGTACTCTCTGTCCAAAGGTGATGGTGTAACCCCCAACCCCTAACCACTAACCCCCAACCCCCAACCCCTAACCATTAACCCCCCACCCCTAACCATTAACCACGAAGCTCTAACCCCAACCCCAACCACTAACCCCCAACCCCTAACCATTAACCCCCCACCCCTAACCCTAACCCCCAACCCCTAACCCCCACCCCCAACCCCTAACTCCAACGCCCAACCACTAACCATTAACCCCAAACCCCAACCCCTAACCCCCAACCCCTAACCCCCACCCCCAACCCCTAACCCCAACGCCCAACCACTAACCATTAACCCCTAACCCCAACCCCTAACCCCTATAGCTGACTTCCTTCTGAGCCAGTGAGTCCAGAGTTCTTCCTGATCAGTAGTTCATTTCCTCTGAACGCACCAGAACCTGGATCCGTGAAGCAGAACCGAACACATGGTGTTCAAACATTTAGAGATGTTCTGATTGGACAGTGACCGGCCCGTCCGGCTCCCCCGGTGGACGGTAACGGTCCTACGCTTCTGTGTTCCAGGCATGCAGGACTTCAACTACCTGTACACCAACTGCTTTGAGATCACCCTGGAGCTGAGCTGCGATAAGTTCCCCCCGGCGTCGGCGCTGCCCAGGGAGTGGCTGGGCAACCGGGAGGCTCTGGTGGCGTACCTGGAGCAGGTACCTGATCCGACACGCACGCATCACGGCGTCCAAACGCCCGTCAGGCTGCAGACACGCCCCACCGGCCTGTGCTGACTTGTGTTTTAATGCAGACAAACGATTCCAGTCAGAAAGGGTTCACGTGTTTCTGCTTCTCCAGGTGCATCATGGGATAAAAGGCATGGTGTACGATCAGAACAACAACCCCATCCCCAACGCGGAGATCTCCGTGGGCGGCATCAACCACGACGTGACGAGCGGTGAGGACGCCGCTGGTTCGACCGTCGAGCAGCAAAAACATGAGTGTTTGTTCTGGTGAAGCTTCACCGGCTAACCGGGTGGGGGTGCCACCTGGTGGCGAGGGAGGGGCGTGACGCCGCACGCTCGAACCAAAGGGTTCAGGTCATCTCTGTGGTTTTATCGTCTTTTCTGTCGTTCCTCTGGTGTTCAGTGTGAAACCTGTCATATTCAGGATGTTTTCATGACATCATCATGTGTTTAATTAACCAGTGAGACGTTTTTCACGTTAGCTTAGCCTTTTTCCTAGCATTAGCCTTCACACAGCCAGCCTGAGAGTTAAATCCTTTAACTCAGCGGTCCACAACATTTCCAGCTCCACGGAGCCGTTTAACGTCAGACGTCCTGATAAATCCAACAGAACAAAAGACGACCAGCATTAACTGTTTTATTCTAAACGTAATAATGAAGATGAATCCAGTTTGAATCAACTTTATTAGCAGCGTCCTCGTAACGTCACACCAACGTTTGTTTGTCGTTGGTTCTGCTAGCTTGGTAGTTTCGGTTCAGCGCTAATGTATTCTGTGTTAGCGGCCCCTTTAAGAAGGTAGTCATGTGACCAAGGGCGGAGCAACCCCTTTAAGAAGGTATAGAACCAGGATCATGTGACTCAACCTGCTGAGTCATGTGACTCTGGGCTGATGCTAGGGGGCGTTGGTTGTGCTTCACCTTGTCACCTGTCCTCCAGGGGTGGGCGGGGACTACTTCAGGCTGCTGCTGCCGGGTACGTACACGGTGACGGTGTCGGCGCCGGGTTACCTGCCCTCCACCAGCACAGTGACAGTGGGACCAGCCGAGGCCACACAGGTGAGGGTCACACGTGGGCGTGGCTACATGAAGCGCCCGGTGCGCAGTGACATCATCACTCTCCATCTCCTTCTCCAGTTTCATTTCTACTTGAAAACGGCGCCAAAACCAAACGTGAAAGTGAAGCCGCACAGCGGCAGGAGGAGCCTGTCGTCCCCCAAGAGCCCCCTGAAGCTGGGCCCCAGATGAGAGGGGCGGGGCTCCACACCGGTGGGCGGGGCTCCAGAGTACACCTATAGACACGTGTACTGGAATAGTCGGCATGTTAGTCACATGATCGTTGTTGATAAATATAAAGTGTGTATTTATGTAACACTGATGTTGTCCATGTAAACAACCTTCATCTGATGACGTCAGCAAAATAAACAACCATTAATACCCTGTGTGTGTCTGAATCCCCAGCAGGGGGCAGCAGAGGGTAGTAGTAAAGCTCTGTCGGGGCAGAAGGGGGTAGCAATCACAGAACCTGATTCTCGGACGTCCCCTTCAGAGATGATTTAAAACAAGAGGACGTCCACCAGGAGATGTGGTGTGTTAGATAGTTGACCTTTGACCTCCACACACACACACAGGACACGCATGATCCTCAGACTACAGACTAAAAATAATCTGGACACAACAGTGGGACAAACAGGAAAGAGGAAGAACGTGGTCCACCTCTGGGCCCTGAAGACCACTGACTCCACCCGTCCAGCAGGGACACTCATGACAGCGAACCAGACGTCCACCACGTGATGTCACTCCTCTGTGCTGATGACTCATCACACACACACACACACACACACACACACACGAGTGGAGTCGTTTGTCTCTCCTTCATCAACACAGCAGCTGATTGTGGGACGCCTTCAGAGACCAACTGACGTCAGCCGACGCCAACCGACCCCCAGCGTGGATGAAGCGTTCGTCTGAGTGGACAAAGACCGGCTTTAGCCCACAGCAGACCCCGCTCCCATTCATCGGCTCAGAGCTGTCACCCAATCAGACGTCAGGGAGATCAACACAACGGGCTTGTTTGTGCGTCAGCAACAAATGTTTACGTTCCTGTGGTTGTCATGACAACGATGACATCAAAGATGAGCCAATAAACATAAAAAGATGTCACGTGTCATCTCCTCATCCTCATCCTCACGCTGATGATGAAGGCTCTCCTGGTGTGTTCAGTTGGTTTCTGAACTGGTTTGTAGTTTCTAAACTGGTTTACTGTTTCTGAACAGGTTTGTAGTTTCTAAACTGGTTTACTGTTTCTGAACTGGTTTGTAGTTTCTAAACTGGTTTACTGTTTCTGAACTGGTTTGTAGTTTCTAAACTGGTTTACTGTTTCTGAACTGGTTTGTAGTTTCTAAACTGGTTTACTGTTTCTGAACTGGTTTGTAGTTTCTAAACTGGTTTACTGTTTCTGAACTGGTTTGTAGTTTCTAAACTGGTTTACTGTTTCTGAACTGGTTTGTAGTTTCTAAACTGGTTTACTGTTTCTGAACTGGTTTGTAGTTTCTAAACTGGTTTACTGTTTCTGAACTGGTTTGTAGTTTCTAAACTGGTTTACTGTTTCTGAACAGGTTAACTCTTTCTGGTCTGGCTGGTTGTTTGTGACGGTACTCTTTCTCACATGTGACCTCTGTGGATCTGAAGCCAGCCACTGTTTCCTGCTGTTGTTCTAGAGGAAACTGTCATTCCTGCAGAGGCAGCAAAAACAACAAGTGTTCACACCACCAACACCGACAGAGAGTTTAATGATCAGAACAAAGCCACAATAAAACGTTTTACTGCGGGGCATCGTTCCCCTCCACACTACATCTAACTACATTTATTTCTTTACCCAAAACCATACTGAATTATCACAGGCATTGAGTTCAGAGCCTACAAATTATTAATATTACAACATCAGCTGGACATGATTCAGAAAATGGACATAAAGTCACTTCCTTAAACTGTTTAAGGTCTGGGTGGAGACGACGGCCCAAACACAAACTGACCTGCTCAGGAATGAGGTCTGTTTCAGATCTGGTCTCAGATCAGATCTGGTCTCAGATCAGATGTGATCTCAGATCAGATCTGGTCTCAGATCAGATGTGATCTGCAGGATTTTTCTAACAGACTCGTAGTTTGATTCCACTGTCCTCATTCAGGTCACATGACGAAGAAAAATTTGACTGCTCAATTCTGAAAAGACCTGAAAAAACATGGAACTGAGTCACTTCTGCTGCTGACGTGAACCAGGCCTTTGATTTCAGGCGGCCATGTTTGTGCCCGAGTGCTTCTGCTCATTTAGGACTACAATAAATGATTGATTGACTGGCTAATAGTTTATCATATAAATAGTAAAATATAAAGTTACAAATCACAAATTATAAAATCATAAATATGATAAATGATAAATATTACATAATTGTAAATCATGAAGCTTTAAGAACCTCATGCCCCCTTAAAACGCATTAGCATGTAGCTGGTATTAGTGGTGTTAGCGGTTAGCCTCCACCCATTTACTTCTTCTTCTTCTTTTCCTTTTGGCTTTTCCCTTCAGGGGTCGCCACAGCGAATCAACCGCCTCCATCTAACCCTGTCCTTTGCATCCTCTTCTCTCACACCAACTACCTTCATGTCCTCTTTCACTACATCCATAAACCTCCTCTTTGGTCTTCCTCTAGGCCTCCTGCCTGGCAGTTCAAAACTCAGCATCCTTCTACCAATATATTCACTATCTCTCCTCTGGACATGTCCAAACCATCTCAGTCTGGCCTCTCTGACTTTATCTCCAAAACCTCTAACATGTGCTGTCCCTCTGATGTACTCATTCCTGATCCTATCCTTCCTGGTCACTCCCAGAGAGAACCTCAGCATCTTCATCTCTGCTACCTCCAGCTCTGCCTCCTGTCTTTTCCTCAGTGACACTGTCTCTAGACCAAACAACATCGCTGGTCTCACCACAGTTTTGTACACCTTTCCTTTCATTTTAGCTGAAACTCTTCTATCACACATCACACCTGACACTTTTCTCCACCCATTCCATCCTGCCTGGACACGCTTCTTCACCTCTTTTCCCCACTCTCCATTGCTCTGGACTGTTGACCCCAAGTACTTAAAATCCTCCACCTTCTTGATCTCTTCTCCCTGTAACCTCACTCTTCCACTTGGGTCCCTCTCATTCACACACATGTACTCTGTCTTACTGCGGCTAACCTTCATTCCTCTCCTTTCCAGGACAAACCTCCACCTCTCTAGCTTCTCCTCCACCTCGTCCCTACTCTCACTGCAGATCACAATGTCATCTGCAAACATCATAGTCCATGGAGATTCCTGTCTAACCTCGTCTGTCAGCCTGTCCATCACCATAGCGAACAAGAAGGGGCTCAGAGCTGATCCCTGATGCAGTCCCACCTCCACCTTGAACTCCTCTGTCACACCTACAGCACACCTCACCACTGTCTTACAGTCCTCATACATGTCCTGCACCATTCTAACATACTTCTCTGACACTCCAGACTTCCTCATACAATACCACAGTTCCTCTCTGGGCACCCTGTCATAAGCTTTCTCCAGATCTACAAAAACACAATGCAGCTCCCTCTGGCCTTCTCTGTACTTCTCTATCAACATCCTCAAAGCAAATACTGCATCTGTAGTACTCTTTTTTGGCATGAAACCATACTGCTGCTCACAAATGTTCACTTCTGCCCTTAGTCTAGCTTCCACTACTCTTTCCCATAACTTCATTGTATGGCTCATCAGCTTTATTCCTCTGTAGTTGCCACAACTCTGCACATCTCCCTTGTTCTTAAAAATGGGCACCAGCACACTTCTCCTCCACTCCTCAGGCATCTTCTCACTATCTAAGATCCTGTTGAACAACCCAGTCAGAAACTCTACTGCCACCTCTCCTAGACACTTCCAAACCTCTACAGGTATATCATCAGGACCGACTGCCTTTCCACTCTTCATCCTCTTCAGTGCTCTCCTCACTTCATCCTGGCTAATCTTTGCTACATCCTGGTCCACAACAGTCACCTCTTCTAGTCTTTGTTCTCTCTCATTTTCCACGTTCATCAACTCCTCAAAGTACTCTTTCCATCTTCCCATCACACTGCTGGCACCTGTCAATAGACTTCCATCCCTATCCTTAATCACCCTAACCTGCTGCACGTCCTTCCCATCTCTATCTCTCTGTCTTGCCAGCCTGTATAGATCAGTCTCTCCCTCCTTACTGTCCAACCTAGCATACAAGTCATCATAAGCTTCTTGTTTGGCCTTTGCTACCTCTACCTTCACCTTACGCTGTATCTCCCTGTACTCCTGTCTACTCTCCTCAGTCCTCTCAGTGTCCCACTTCTTCTTAGCTAACCTCTTTCTTTGTATACACTCCTGTACCTCCTCATTCCACCACCAAGTCTCCTTATCTACTTTCCTTCCAGATGACACACCAAATACTCTCCTACCTGTCTCCCTGATCACATTAGCTGTAGTTGTCCAGTCATCTGGAAGCACCTCCTGACCACCCAGAGCCTGTCTTAACTCCTTCCTAAAGGTCATGCAACACTCTTCCTTTTTTAGCTTCCACCATTTCGTCTTCTGCTCTGTCTTTGTCCTCTTCATCTTCCTCACCACCAGAGTCATCCTACACACCACCATTCTATGCTGTTTGGCTACACTCTCGCCTACCACTACTTTGCAGTCACTGATCTCCTTCAGGTTACATCGTCTACACAAGATGTAGTCTACCTGTGTGCTCCTACCACCACTCTTATAGGTCACCCTATGTTCCTGCCTCTTCTGGAAGAAAGTATTCACTACAGCCATTTCCATCCTTTTTGCAAAGTCAACTACCATCTGTCCTTCTGCGTTCCTCTCCTGGATACCAAACCTGCCCATCACTTCCTCATCACCTCTGTTACCTGCACCAACATGTCCATTGAAGTCTGCACCGATGACAACTCTCTCACTTCTAGGTATGCTCCGCGTCACTTCATCAAAGTCCAACCAGAATTTCTCCTTCTCCTCCAGCTCACATCCTACCTGTGGAGCATACCCACTAACAACATTGAACATCACACCTTCTATTTCTAGCTTCAGACTCATCACTCTATCCGACACTCTTTTTACCTCCAGGACATTCCTAACAAACTCCTCCTTCAAGATAACTCCTACTCCATTTCTCTTCCCATCTACACCATGATAGAACAACTTGAACCCTGCTCCTAAACTTCTAGCCTTGCTACCTTTCCACCTGGTCTCCTGGACACACAGTATGTCTACCTTCCTCCTCTGCATCATGTCAACCAACTCTCTACCTTTTCCTGTCATAGTTCCAACATTCAACGTCCCTACTCTTAGTCCTATACTCTTGGCGCTCCTCTTCTCTTTCTTCGTGCGAACGCACTTTCCTCCTCTCCTTCTTCGACCAACAGTAATCCAATTTCCACCGGCGCCCTGTAGGTCAACAGCGCCGATGGCGGTCGTTGTTAACCCGGGCCTCGACCGATCCGGTATGGAAGTCATATGTTTGATTCGCATCTTTGATTTGGCAAAAGTTTTACGCCGGATGCCCTTCCTGACGCAACCCTCTGTATTTATCCGGGCTTGGGACCGGCACAATAAGACACTGGCTTGTGCCCTCTTGCGGCTACATTAGCCTCCACCCATTTACTAAATAACATAAAACCTAATTCTGAAACAATTCTGTGTAAGCATTACTTAGTAGATGAATAATTAATAAATAACAATTAAAATAATTTAAATGAAATTAAAAAAACATAATGAAGTGGAATGCTGTTTGATAGCTGCTAAACAAGAAGCAGTGAAATGCTAACAACCATTTTACATGAACTGTAACGTACATTAACCTAGCCTAGCATTTTAGCTTCCTGCCACTGGCGTCAGAGGAAGGTGTTTGAGGTTAAAGGGTTGTGTTTTTGTTAAAGTATGTCACTGAACATTTTAACAACCTCAAACTTTGGAACTTTGTTTTTCGGGTTTGTTGGCAGAAAAGTTCGGAGCAACCGGACCCAGAGCTAGCTGTCTTTACATTATTTTGAGCATAAACACAACCTGGATGAATCTGTCTGGATCGATGACAGGACATATTTTTATTCAGCCACGGATAACAAACAGAAAACACACTGAGGGATTTATTTCCTGCCCCTCTGCCCCCGCGGGGTCCTCCCGCTCCGTGTTTTCCGTCAGGCGCCGGCCGGGGCAGCTGCGCCTGTCGTCAGTGGGTGTTGTTGTGTGCAGGCATGGGGAGCCGCGCAGCGCCCGTCCTGCTTCTCCCGCGGTGACAGCGGAGGTGACCGGACCACCGGGACGCGGTCCCGCCGCTACGAGCTTCTGAGCCGGACAGGCCGGACAGAGCGTGACGTCGGACCGAGGACCCCGCCGGTGGCGCCTCGGCTCCGGGACCCGGACCCGGGGCGGCGAACGAGTTGTGTCGAGGAGGAAACTCCGCCAGCGTCAGCAGAAGGGCCGAACATCTGGCCCGGCCGGGGCCAGCGGACCAGCGGGTCCCGGGAACACACAGGTAGGACCCGCCTGAACGGAGGATCCCCGTGGGGGGGTCGGAGTGGGGGGGTCGGGACGGACACGTCACGAAGTTTGTTGAGTTGAGGAGAAGTTTTTCTGCTGCCGCCGTGACTCGAGTTCTGTCGGTACCGTAACCCGGTAGACGGTACCGTCACAGGAGGGTCGCTATGACGACACGTCTCTCCGGCTCAGGGGCTGGTGACGTCAGCTGAATGAATGAATGACGTCATAGAATGTCACCTGTGTGTCTCCAGCTTGGGTTTGTTCTCCTAACAAAGTGATTGATCCTCCATCAGGTGTCTGGTTTACTGGTCAAATCTATCGATCAGTTGTAACCATTGATAACCAATAATGGTTCACAAATCAATACAGATCCTAAAGAGCTCTGTTGTCCTGGTCCTCAGAGACCAGACGACCTGATGCAGGTCCAGACACAGCTCCTGGAGGCTCCTGAGGAACCTCAGCCCATTCCTGAGGGACAGGGGGCGGAGCCTGATGTAGGGCTGGACCCGGAGAGACACACCCACCCTCTAACATTAGCATACCCTTTAACATTAACGTAGCCTTTAACGTTAGCGTACCCTTTAACGTTAACGTAGCCTTTAACATTAACGTAGCCTTTAACGTTAGCGTACCCTTTAACGTTAACGTAGCCTTTAACGTTAACGTAGCCTTTAACGTTAACGTAGCCTTTAACGTTAGCGTACCCTTTAATGTTAGTGTACCCTTTAACGTTAGCGTACCCTTTAACGTTAGCGTACCCTTTAACGTTAGCGTACCCTTTAATGTTAGTGTACCCTTTAACGTTAGCGTACCCTTTAACGTTAACGTAGCCTTTAACGTTAGCATACCCTCTAACATTAGCATACCCTTTAACATTAACGTAGCCTTTAACGTTAACGTAGCCTTTAACGTTAACGTAGCCTTTAACGTTAGCATACCCTCTAACATTAGCATACCCTTTAACATTAACGTAGCCTTTAACGTTAACGTAGCCTTTAACGTTAACGTAGCCTTTAACGTTAGCGTACCCTTTAATGTTAGTGTACCCTTTAACGTTAGCGTACCCTTTAACGTTAGCGTACCCTTTAACGTTAGCGTACCCTTTAATGTTAGTGTACCCTTTAACGTTAGCGTACCCTTTAATGTTAGTGTACCCTTTAACGTTAGCGTACCCTTTAATGTTAGTGTACCCTTTAACGTTAGCGTACCCTTTAATGTTAGTGTACCCTTTAACTTTATCGTACCCTTTAACGTTAGCGTACCCTTTAACGTTTGCGTACCCTTTAACGTTAGCGTACCCTTTAATGTTAGTGTACCCTTTAACGTTAGCGTACCCTTTAATGTTAGTGTACCCTTTAACGTTAGCGTACCCTTTAATGTTAGTGTACCCTTTAAAGTTAGCGTACCCTTTAACATTAGCGTACCCTTTAACGTTTGCGTACCCTTTAACGTTAGCGTACCCTTTAATGTTAGTGTACCCTTTAACGTTAGCGTACCCTTTAATGTTAGTGTACCCTAAAATCTTAACTTCCTGCCTGCCAGACGCCGGCCAGCCCTCAATAACTCGTCCAATCACGAGTGACCGGACTGCGTGGCAGTGATGGTCAGCCGTTGTCATGACAGCGTTGTTGTTGTGCTGTCAGTGGCGCTGGAAGCTTCTCGGTGTGAATTATTCAGAGGTTGTAGCGGCGTCGTGTGTGAGCGCAGAGACACCTGACATGACTGCTGTGGTTCTGTGTGGGCTCAGAGCCGTAACCATAGTGACCTGGCGCTGGGGGGCCCAAACAGAGTTTAATTCTGCTGTGTGATTGGCTGTTACTCCACTAGTTAGCCCATCACAGTTCTTCAGGTGTCGGCTAGCTCCATTAAACTCAGTATAAAGGACTGTTAATATCAATAAAGTTTATACAAACCTCCTTTATTAACAAATGACATTCATGTTTTTGTTGTAAGCTGATATTTGGGTCACAGCTGAATGATTAATATTAATCAATGTATTAGTATCATGTATAGATTTATTAGAAAATTTATTATCATATATTTTCTATCACATATCGATACATTCTATTTATATGTAGATATTTAGTTTAGATCTTCCTCCTCCTCCTCACTGCAGCTTCAGTGTGTGTGTGTGTGTGTGTGTGTGTGTGTGTGTCTCCTCCCTCCATCATGTGATGATGTAATCCATTACAGTTATGTAATCCCTCATCTGTAGTCCATTAGGGCTCAGCCTTGTCTTAAGGTGGAGGCACATCTCTGGACGCCCCTGGGGTCCTCCAGGCTGATCCCGGGTCAGGCGGCGCTGAGACGACCCCGCCCTGACGCGTCAGCAGAGCTGTGGCCCTTCAGAGATGTTCAGGAGGGAATGAGCTCATGTCCTCCTGCGCCGCTGCCAGCTTCAGGGAAACGGGGCTGAAACGCTGGACGCAGTTTTTCCAGCCGGTCTCCCTCCAGGCGACGCCTGTTCTGCTGCGAATCACGTCTGGCTTCACGTCAACGGCTGCAAATAAAACGCACACATCCTGGAACGGTTGGGAAAACTCGCTGACTCATGACGTCATGTGAAGCCCCGCCCCCTCTGACGCTACGTTCCAATCAGATGTTGTCGTTTGTCTGTGTGATGACGGTTTGCGTTGGGAAGCAGCGCTGACACGTGATTGGCCGGTCGCTCTGCAGGCCTGTGTGCTGTTCGGGTGGAGCCACACAAACATCTCAGCAGTGTGTCGTCATGTGACTCATCGCTCCAGATGTGTTCCGTCTTCTGATTGGACGAGAGGAGGAGGAGAAGACCTGATCAGGACTTATTGATCAGCCCTGATGTGGATTATCAATAATGTTTTACAGTGTAGGACAGAACAGCGTCTCATTCGTTTGACTCCAGGCTTTGACTCGTCAGTCCTTCAGACGTGTGACATCAGGTTTACGGCCCTGACTCAGCAGCTGCTCCGACACGACCTTGTTTTGACCCCCCCCCGTGCTGAAACAGCTGGTCAGAGAGCCTCAAACGTCCCGGCGGTGGCGTCCAGAAGCATCGCTGGACGCTCACCTGTTGTGTCTGCGATCAGGTGGAGTCAGCGATTCAGGCCCCGACAGTCCAGAGGGTTCTGTCTGCCCCCCGCCCCACTGGTCTGCCCCCGCGCCCCACCGGTCTGCCCCCTGAATGGGATGAATGTCCTGCCAGGAGGACATTGTTGCTATGACGACAGTCAATAGGAGGTAGAGGCTGTCAGCAGATCCCAGGTCAGGTGTGTGTGTGTGTGTGTGTGTGTGTGTGTGTGTGTGTGTGTGTGTGTGTGTGTGTGTGTGTGTGTGTGTCTAACCCTAGCAAGCGTGAGCTAGCGTTAGCTGTAATCAAACATGACATGTTGTCCATCATGTGATCAGTCATGTGACTCTGTCTTAGAATTAGATTCATTGATTCAGAGAATCTGATTTTCTTTTCTTTAAACCTCCTCTGGTCGTCTACGAACGCTTGCTTCAGCTTCAGCTTCAGTTTCAGCTTCAGCTTCAGTTTCAGCTTCAGCTTCAGTTTCAGCTTCAGCTTCAGTTTCAGCTTCAGTTTCAGCTTCAGCTTCAGTTTCAGCTTCAGCTTCAGCTTCAGTTTCAGCTTCAGTTTCAGCTTCAGTTTCAGTTTCAGCTTCAGCTTCAGTTTCAGCTTCAGCTTCAGTTTCAGCTTCAGTTTCAGCTTCAGTTTCAGCTTCAGTTTCAGTTTCAGCTTCAGCTTCAGTTTCAGCTTCAGTTTCAGCTTCAGTTTCAGCTTCAGCTTCAGTTTCAGCTTCAGCTTCAGTTTCAGCTTCAGCTTCAGTTTCAGCTTCAGCTTCAAGTTGAGCTTCAGTTTCAGCTTCAGCTTCAGCCTCAGTTTGAGCTTCAGCTTCAGTTTCAGTTTCAGCTTCAGTTTCAGCTTCAGCTTCAAGTTGAGCTTCAGTTTCAGCTTCAGCTTCAGTTTCAGCTTCAGCTTCAGTTTCAGCTTCAGCTTCAGTTTCAGCTTCAGTTTCAGCTTCAGTTTCAGCTTCAGCTTCAGTTTCAGCTTCAGCTTCAGTTTCAGCTTCAGCTTCAAGTTGAGCTTCAGCTTCAGTTTCGGCTTCAGTTTCAGTTTCAGCTTCAGCTTCAAGTTGAGCTTCAGCTTCAAGTTGAGCTTCAGCTTCAGTTTCAGCTTCAGTTTCAGCTTCAGCTTCAGTTTCAGCTTTAGCTTCAGCTTCAGTTTCAAGTTGAGCTTCAGCTTCAGATTCAAGTTGAGCTTCAGCTTCAGTTTCAGCTTCAGTTTCAGTTTCAGCTTCAGCTTCAGTTTCAAGTTGAGCTTCAGCTTCAGCTTCAAGTTGAGCTTCAGCTTCAAGTTGAGCTTCAGCTTCAGTTTCAGCTTCAGCTTCAGCTTCAGTTTCAGCTTTAGCTTCAGCTTCAGTTTCAAGTTGAGCTTCAGCTTCAGTTTCAAGTTGAGCTTCAGTTTCAGCTTCAGTTTCAGTTTCAGCTTCAGTTTCAGTTTCAGCTTCAGTTTCAAGTTGAGCTTCAGCTTCAGTTTCAAGTTGAGCTTCAGCTTCAGTTTCAGCTTCAGTTTCAGTTTCAGCTTCAGCTTCAGCTTCAGCCTGTCAGCGCTGACGTCATGACGGCGTGTGTCGGAGCAGAAACACCTGTAAGGAGCTTCCTTCAGATCCCAGGATGAAGCTGAGGCGTGCTTCGACCCTGATGGGCTGCTGATGGGCGGAGCCTCGCTGTGGCTGCAGGAGGTCCACAGCGCCCTGGACCAATGAGGGCGGGCGGAGGCTGCCTGGATCTCGTGACACCTGACTAGACCAGAGCTGGTCTGGTGACCACCAGCGCGTTACGTGTGTGACGTCACGGGACACGCCTCCAGGTGGCGCTGATGTGATTGGTTCTGCTCCTGTCTGCAGGTGGTGAGGGATGGAGGCGGGGTCGGTGGTCCGTGCCGTGTTTGAGTTCCTCCCCAGCGTCTCCGAGGAGCTGCCGCTCTTCACCGGTGATGTCATCGAGGTGCTCAGCGTCCTGGACGAGTTCTGGCTGCTCGGCATCAAAGATGGCGTCACAGGTGAGCCGTTACTTCCTGCTGATGGACGGCGGTGAGACGGCGGCTTCAGGCGTGTGGCTTCTGTTCTCAGGTCAGTTTCCCAGCACCTTCGTGGAGGAGGTCACCATTCCCAGCGTCAAACCCGGAGACACGCTCTACGTCTGCATCAACGACTTCAGCTCCGCACAGCAGGGGAGCCTGTGCCTCAAGACAGGTAGGACACGCCCTCCTTCAGACAGCCCCGCCCCTAAAGGCTACACCAACACTCATTAATCAACCTGAGGAGACACCTGTTCAGACTGTAGCTAGTGCTAGCGGTTAGCTCAGTGTTTGATCACGACCTTCACTATTGACAGGAAGTATATTTCAGTTGCCGCGGTAACGACTATTCCAGGCATCTGGCAAAAAGGCATGCTAGGTGCTACAACGGCGCCCTCTGCTGGTACACAGCGCTGCTGTCCAGCTGGTAGCGTACCACTGCTAACACTAACCACACGTTCTCTCACTTAGCTTAACGCTTCTTGATGATGTCACAGCGTTCAGGTAAACCGTTGCTGTGTGTTGTTGTTGTCGTTGTTGTTGTTGTTTGTCTCCACTGTGTCAAACTGGGACCAGAGTCCTCTGATGCCAAACATTAAAGTACTTTTTGAGCGCCGCTGGATTTTGATCAATACGTAAATTATAACTCAGAAAATAAATCAACTCGGAGGGTAACTCCGCCCCCACTGAGGGTGTGGGCGGAGTTACCAGGAGGCATCTTCTCTGGCTACAGTTTAAGAATGTGTGTGTGGTCAGTTCATCATCATCATCACCATCATCATCCTCGTGGATCGGGACTCAAAGCTGCTGCTGTTAATTTACTTTATTATCTTATATGTAATAACTATTAAACTCCAGCCGTAACCATGGAGACCAGCTGGGTTATAGCAAACAGCTGTTGTTTACCTGTAAACAAAAGCTGAACTAACTAACTAGTTTTTGAACTAAGTAGTTCTTGAATTAACTAACTAGCTTTGAAACTAACTAGGTTTAAAACTAACTAGCGAGGTTTAAACATAACTAGTTTCTAAAGTAACTAACTCATTAGGTTTTGAACAAATTGGGTTCTAAACTAATTCGGTTTTTGTACCAGCTGAGTTTTTAACTAACTCATCAGGTTTGGAACTAAGTTTAAAATTATTATTTAATATTAAAATATTTGTATTTATATTATTGTTGATTGTTTATGTTTACACTGTTTGTTTACACGTTTACACCGATCCTGCTCTATTTGCTTTCAATGGCCCCTTGGGGACTAATAAAGGTTTTTGAATTTGAATTGAACTGAAACCTCAACACCAGGTCTGAATCACGTCTCCAGGTCCAGCAGGTGATTCGTGAACAGGTCACTTCCTGACCCGTCCACTAGAGGGCCCCCGTGTCCCAGCGGCCCCCAGAGGGCCCAGTGACGCAGGAACACGGGGGCCGTTCCTCCTGGACCAGGACCAGAGCCGGGGGTTCTAACGGGAACCGGCTGGACTCCTGATGGCTCACGCTTCCTGTCCTGGAGGAAACGTTGGGGCCGGTGGGTTTCCGGTTGAATTCCCGTCCTCGGGGGCCGCGGCGTTCCGGTTCTGGTCCAGACACACAATGGGAGGCGGAGCCAGGGCTCCTCTGGAATGTGACCCCGTGACCCTGGGCCGCTCCACATTCCTGTCGTCCTCCAGATCCGGGAGCAGCTGAGTCCGCTTCATCTACAGGAACCCTCAGGAGGCGGGGGCGCCGCACGGCCCCCGGGGGCCGCTTTAAGTCGGCTAAATTAAATTTAGTCGGCGCTGAGAGGAGCGGCCCCTGGTGGCCCCCCAGGGCAGTGCGGTGGCTCCCGCCCCCCTCTGTCTGATTAGATGGTGGTTGTGTCCCGGCTCTGATGTCCCTCTGTGTGTCTCCAGGGGACGTCGTCGTTGGAGAGTCCGGGGGGCCCCTGGAGCCCGGGGGGGCGTGGCAGCGCGGCGCTAACGCCTGGGGCCTCCGCGGCGTCTTCCCCACGTCGTGCGTGAAGGAGCTGACGCTGTCGGGGCGCTGCAGGCAGCTGTCGGAGCGCTGGGCCCAGGCCCTGGCCTCAGAGCTGCCCCCCCACGCCCTGGGCCGCGCCCGGGCCCTCATGAGCCTCCACGCCCAGCTGCACGAGGAGCTGGATTTCCACCAGGGCGACGTGATCGTCATCACCGGGCGGCCGGAGCCCGGCTGGTTCCAGGGCGAGCTGGAGGGGCGCACCGGCGTCTTCCCAGAGGGCTTTGTGGAGCTCCTGGGGCCCCTGCGGACCCCCCCGGGGCCCGCAGAGCGCCCTTTTGAACAGTTTAGCTATGAGGACGCCTACGACCCGGGGGAGGGCCCTGAGGAGGAGATGGGGGAGGAGGAGGAGGAGGAGGAGGAGGGCGGGGTCTACGCGGTGGCACTGTACGAGTTCCGCGCCTTAGAGGTGGGGGAGTTGAACTTTGACCCCGGGGACCGGATCCGGGTCCTGAACACGCTGGAGGACGGCTGGCTGGAGGGGTGTCTCCGGGGGCGACGGGGCATCTTCCCTCATCGTTTTGTCAGAATGGACACCGGACAGGAAGCGTCCGACGGGGGGTCAGAACCCGACCCCCACCCCCGGTCACACCCCAACGGGCCGGCGCCCAGCCCAGAGTGGCCCCCGCACCCGGACCACACCGTCTGGGACCTGGACTACTTCGAGAAGCCCGAAGAACCGACCCGTCAACCCGGCACTCTAACCCCCCAGCGGGGGTCAGCTGGGGGGGTGGGGCCTGACTCCCAGCTGCACACACCCGCCACCCCCCAAAGAGCCCCCGACCGGCCCAAATCCACCCCCCCAGCAAGACCCAGACTCCCATCTCAGACCAGCCTACCCCTGGCTGCCCAGAAGCCCAACGGCCCGTCTGGGGCGGCGGGGCTCACACCCCCCAGCAGAGACTCACTCCAGTCCAGACTCAGACATAGCCACACCCTCCCCAGCACCCTGAAGGTGTCTGATTGGTCCAGAACCCCCCGACATTCCCAGAGCCCCCCTGCGGTGAGGGTCTCTGCTAGCCACAGAGGCGCTAGCGTTAGCCTAGCATTGTCCCCCCCCGGGCAGAGCCAGAAGCAGCTTGCGCGCCAGGCGAGGGTCGGCAACGGCGATCAGGGGACGTGGCCTCCCCAGCACCCGCCGCGTAGCTCCAACGGGTTCACGCCCACACCCGTGACCTTCGACCCCCCAGCGGCGCCCCCAGGCGACCTGGAGGCCAAGCTGTCCCAGCAGCTGCTGGAGTTCGAGAGGAGCTTGACCTCCTGTTGGAGCGACCCCCCCAGCGGGAAAGCCCCCCGGGGATCACGACACTTCTCCATCCTGGACTACGGCGACGAAGGCGACATCGTGCGAGGCTCCCAGCATGCATTGCTGCAGCCGCGACCTGGCTGCTCCTCGCTGGAAAGGCGCCGAACGCTCCGGCCTCCCCCCCCTCGTCCGACGGCACATCGTTCCTCGGCCCCCCTCCCGTACAGGCCGGCCCGTCCCGCCCCGTGTCCCCCCCTGAGACAAAACGCTGTTCCTCCCATTCGTGACGCCCCCGCCAGCATCTGCGACGCACCTGAAGAACCGGCTGCAGACGCCCCGGACCTGATGGGGGGGCCAGAGGGGGTCGCCCACCTCCAGCTGGAGGCTGACAGGAGGAGGGAGGAGGAGGAGGAGGAGCGGTACCAGCTGTTGCTACGGCTACAGGAGGTGGAGCAGGATATGGAGGCGTATGCGCAGACGGCGGAGGAGCTGCGCAGCCTGCTGGAGGAGGAGGAGGAGCAGACGGCCCGGCTGCAGGCGCTGGAGAACCTGGAGTTCTGCTCCTACACGCTGGAGACGCTGGCCCTGGAGCAGCAGCAGCTACAAGGTACGACCAATCAGAAGCCTCTGGGGCGATGACATCACAGCAACATGACCTGTCGTCACACGGGTGTGGTCCCACAGATTCTCATTGATCATTGATCAGTCATCAGAAGTGATCCATCAGGCTCAGTGGGAGCTTTGGTTCACGTCCTGCTTGAACAACAGGGTGACTGTGTTAGTAACTAGTTAGTAACTAGTTGATAACTAATTATCAAACAGTTATTAAATAGTAACTAGTTAGTAACTAGATACTAACTAGTTAGTAACTAACAACAGAAGTGTGTGTGGTGGTGACGTGTCAGAACAATGGTTCTGTGTTTCCTGCGGTGACTCAGGTGTGTCTGATGGTTGATACTCATCACTGGTGAATGTGAGGAATCAGCTGCAGGGCGTGGACCTGCCTACAGGTGTGTACAGGTGTCTGCAGGGGCCTACAGGTGTGTACAGGTGTCTGCAGGGGCCTACAGGTGTGTACAGGTGTCTGCAGGGGCCTACAGGTGTGTACAGGTGTCTGCAGGGGCCTACAGGTGTGTACAGGTGTCTGCAGGGGCCTACAGGTGTGTACAGGTGTCTGCAGGGGCCTACAGGTGTGTACAGGTGTCTGCAGGGGCCTATGGGGGCCTGCAGGTGTGTAAAGGTGCCTACAGGAGCCTCTCGTCAAACAGTCCTCACACCCTCCGTTGAGGTGCAAACAGGAAGTGGTTCCCTCTCAGCTCCTTTGATCGTTAGCCTCACGAAGGATTTTCTAGTCTGTAGATGCTATCATGTTATCTTTTCCTGTTAGCCCTGAGCTAGGTCCTGGTCTCAGGGCTAACATCGGTCCTGTTAGCCCTGAGCTAAGTCCTGGTCTCAGGGCTAACATTGGTCCTGTTAGCCCTGAGCTAAGTCCTGGTCTCAGGGCTAACATCAGTCCTGTTAGCTAACAGGACGGCGTTAGCGTGACGAGCTCAGCCTCCTTTAGCTAGGAGTCCACAGGCAGCTGGAGTGTCCTCTATGTGTCCCCCCAGCCCCTCCTGTCCCCCCTTTCCTCCCTGCCCCCCTGTTTTTGTTGGCTGTGTTCACTGAGCAGCGGTTCAGTCCTCAGGCGACGCTAACACAATCACCTGTTCACACCCACTGTGTCTGATCACCAATCAATCACCAATCAATCACCAATCAGTCATCAGGTGAGGGTGAACCTGAGATGAGCTGCTGGTTGTGGGTTTGGTCGTTGTTTGATTTTCATGGGGCATTTTGGGGGGGGTGGGCAGGAGAGACCAGCAGGTTTCAGTGTTTTTGTAGGAGCCAGTCCCTCTAGTCCCTTTAGTCCTGGTTCCAGGCCAGGAGTTAGTCTGGTGGGGGTCTGGAGGTTAGAGGGGGGTCAAGACTGAGCGCTTTGCACTGATGAATCTTATCTGCCTCCAAAATGAAATCACGTCCCCCCCAGCAGACCTTCAGGTGTTCACTGGGTCCTCCATGGACAGACGGGACGTCGCCATCAGCTCCATCAGACACGATCAATTCCCACGAGGATCAATGAGTCAAGTGCTCTGGGGCTGGAGCTGATCCGACGCTGCTACTCTGTCTCTGAACTCTGTCCTGAGGCTGGATGCTTTTATTGTGAAGGCCTTGACTCCAGAGCTTCTTGTCAGAGGCCAGAGGAATGCAGGTGACATTCCTGCAGGTGCGTTCAGTTTCGGTCGTCCTCCGCTGCTGTAAGCCGAGATGTGGAGGCCACAACGAAACAGAAGAAGACAACGGCGTCTACGGTGGGAACTTCCTGTCTGGAAGAATGGAGCAGAGCTCCAGTAACCCATACGTCGTCCTGCGCTTCATCCTCCACTGCAGCAGTGGGCGCTGTGACGAAACACTGAGGCCGAGTCTATGTTGGTTTAGTTTAGTTTGGCTTAGTTTAGTTTAGTTTAGTTTGGCTTGGTTTAGTTCAGTTTAGTTTGGTTTGGTTTGGTTTGGTTTGGTTTAGTTCATTTCAGTTCAGTTTAGTTTATTTTGGTTTAGTTTAGTTTGGTTTGGTCTAGTTTGGTTTAGTTTAGTTTAGTTTAGTTTAGTTTGGCTTGGTTTAGTTCAGTTTAGTTTAGTTTGGTTTGGTTTGGTTTGGTTTAGTTCATTTCAGTTCAGTTTAGTTTAGTTTGGTTTAGTTTAGTTTGGTTTGGTCTAGTTTGGTATAGTTTAGTTTAGTTTAGTTTAGTTTAGTTTAGTTTGGTTTGGTTTGGTCTAGTTTGGTATAGTTTAGTTTGGTTTAATTTGGTTTGATTTGGATTGATTTAGTTTGGTGTAGCTTAGTTTAGTTTGGTTTAGTTCAGTTTAGTTTAGTTTTGCCAAATCAAAGATGCGAATCAAACATATGACTTCCATACCGGATCGGTCGAGGCCCGGGTTAACAACGACCGCCATCGGTGCTGTTGACCTACAGGGCGCCGGTGGAAATTGGATTACTGTTGGTCGAAGAAGGAGAGGAGGAAAGTGCGTTCGCACGAAGAAAGAGAAGAGGAGCGCCAAGAGTATAGGACTAAGAGTAGGGACGTTGAATGTTGGAACTATGACAGGAAAAGGTAGAGAGTTGGTCGACATGATGCAGAGGAGGAAGGTAGACATACTGTGTGTCCAGGAGACCAGGTGGAAAGGTAGCAAGGCTAGAAGTTTAGGAGCAGGGTTCAAGTTGTTCTATCATGGTGTAGATGGGAAGAGAAATGGAGTAGGAGTTATCTTGAAGGAGGAGTTTGTTAGAAATGTCCTGGAGGTAAAAAGAGTGTCAGATAGAGTGATGAGTCTGAAGCTAGAAATAGAAGGTGTGATGTTCAATGTTGTTAGTGGGTATGCTCCACAGGTAGGATGTGAGCTGGAGGAGAAGGAGAAATTCTGGTTGGACTTTGATGAAGTGATGCAGAGCATACCTAGAAGTGAGAGAGTTGTCATCGGTGCAGACTTCAATGGACATGTTGGTGCAGGTAACAGAGGTGATGAGGAAGTGATGGGCAGGTTTGGTATCCAGGAGAGGAACGCAGAAGGACAGATGGTAGTTGACTTTGCAAAAAGGATGGAAATGGCTGTAGTGAATACTTTCTTCCAGAAGAGGCAGGAACATAGGGTGACCTATAAGAGTGGTGGTAGGAGCACACAGGTAGACTACATCTTGTGTAGACGATGTAACCTGAAGGAGATCAGTGACTGTAAAGTAGTGGTAGGCGAGAGTGTAGCCAAACAGCATAGGATGGTGGTGTGTAGGATGACTCTGGTGGTGAGGAAGATGAAGAGGGCAAAGGCAGAGCAGAGGACGAAATGGTGGAAGCTAACAAAGGAAGGGTATTGCATGACATTTAGGAAGGAGTTAAGACAGGCTCTGGGTGGTCAGGAGGTGCTTCCAGATGACTGGACAACTACAGCTAATGTGATCAGGGAGACAGGTAGGAGAGTACTTGGTGTGTCATCTGGAAGGAAAGTAGATAAGGAGACTTGCTGGTGGAATGAGGAGGTACAGGAGTGTATACAAAGAAAGAGGTTAGCTAAGAAGAAGTGGGACACTGAGAGGACTGAGGAGAGTAGACAGGAGTACAGGGAGATGCAGCGTAAGGTGAAGGTAGAGGTAGCAAAGGCCAAACAAGAAGCTTATGATGACTTGTATGCTAGGTTGGACAGTAAGGAGGGAGAGACTGATCTATACAGGCTGGCAAGACAGAGAGACAGAGATGGGAAGGACGTGCAGCAGGTTAGGGTGATTAAGGATAGGGATGGAAGTCTATTGACAGGTGCCAGCAGTGTGATGGGAAGATGGAAAGAGTACTTTGAAGAGTTGATGAACGTGGAAAATGAGAGAGAACAAAGACTAGAAGAGGTGACTGTTGTGGACCAGGATGTAGCAAAGATTCGCCAGGATGAAGTGAGGAGGGCACTGAAGAGGATGAAGAGTGGAAAGGCAGTCGGTCCTGATGATATACCTGTAGAGGTTTGGAAGTGTCTAGGAGAGGTGGCAGTAGAGTTTCTGACTGGGTTGTTCAACAGGATCTTCGATAGTGAGAAGATGCCTGAGGAGTGGAGGAGAAGTGTGCTGGTGCCCATTTTTAAGAACAAGGGAGATGTGCAGAGTTGTGGCAACTACAGAGGAATAAAGCTGATGAGCCATACAATGAAGTTATGGGAAAGAGTAGTGGAAGCTAGACTAAGGGCAGAAGTGAGCATTTGTGAACAGCAGTATGGTTTCTTCCCAAAAAGAGTACTACAGATGCAGTATTTGCTTTGAGGATGTTGATAGAGAAGTACAGAGAAGGCCAGAGGGAGCTGCATTGTGTTTTTGTAGATCTGGAGAAAGCTTATGACAGGGTGCCCAGAGAGGAACTGTGGTATTGTATGAGGAAGTCTGGAGTGTCAGAGAAGTATGTTAGAGCGGTGCAGGACATGTATGAGGACTGTAAGACAGTGGTGAGGTGTGCTGTAGGTGTGACAGAGGAGTTCAAGGTGGAGGTGGGACTGCATCAGGGATCAGCTCTGAGCCCCTTCTTGTTGCTATGGTGATGGACAGGCTGACAGACGAGGTCAGACAGGAATCTCCATGGACTATGATGTTTGCAGATGACATTGTGATCTGCAGTGAGAGCAGGGAACAGGTGGAGGAGAAGCTAGAGAGGTGGAGGTTTGTCCTGGAAAGGAGAGGGATGAAGGTTAGCCGCAGTAAGACAGAGTACATGTGTGTGAATGAGAGGGACCCAAGTGGAAGAGTGAGGTTACAGGGAGAAGAGATCAAGAAGGTGGAGGATTTGAAGTACTTAGGGTCAACAGTCCAGAGCAATGGAGAGTGTGGAAAAGAGGTGAAGAAACGTGTCCAGGCAGGATGGAACGGGTGGAGAAAAGTGTCAGGTGTGATGTGTGATAGAAGAGTTTCAGCTAAAATGAAAGGAAAGGTGTCCAAAACTGTGGTGAGACCAGCGATGTTGTTTGGTCTAGAGACAGTGTCACTGAGGAAAAGACAGGAGACAGAGCTGGAGGTAGCAGAGATGAAGATGCTGAGGTTCTCTCTGGGAGTGACCAGGAAGGATAGGATCAGGAATGAGTACATCAGAGGGACAGCACATGTTAGAGGTTTTGGAGATAAAGTCAGAGAGGCCAGACTGAGATGGTTTGGACATGTCCAGAGGAGAGATAGTGAATATATTGGTAGAAGGATGCTGAGTTTTGAACTGCCAGGCAGGAGGCCTAGAGGAAGACCAAAGAGGAGGTTTATGGATGTAGTGAAAGAGGACATGAAGGTAGTTGGTGTGAGAGAAGAGGATGCAAAGGACAGGGTTAGATGGAGGCAATTGATTCGCTGTGGAGACCCCTGAAGGGAAAAGCCGAAAGAAAAAGAAGAAGTTTGTTTTTTTTAGTTTCATTTAGTTTAGTTTGGTTTAGTTTAACTCAGAATTCAAAACTGTGGTGTTCAAACTACAACTAAAGTGGTTACATCGGCTAATCAGTTGTATTGATGATAAACTGATCATGTGATCATTTTTACAGGTCTGTTGTATCCCTCAGCATTTGCTCTCCATTGACTGTTTGACTCTGTGGGGGTTGGGGGGGGTTTGATTGTTTCTCCCTTTTTAAATTCTCATTGATCATTGAGGAGGAATCAGAACTAATCAGTCGGGCTCAGTGGAAGCTTTTGTTCACTTCCTGCTATCAGTTGGGGTAATCTGATTACTTTTGACTGAGGTGTGTAGTAGTTGAGTACAAGCTGTAACTCGTTTAGATTCCTGCAGATAATTTCATTCTCTAAAGGTGACTTTAACCCGTTAGAACCAAACCGTTACCCACAGGTGAGGTTTGATGCTCCTCCTCCTGACCTGCGGAGGCGGGCCGGCCCCCAGAGGGTTAAACCGGCCCCTCGGGGCCTCCATGCAGCCTTTGGGGGGGTATATTATTCCCCGGCTTTATGAAAAGCCTGCATTTCTTTCTCACAGCGGAGGATCTCTTCTGCTGCGAGGCGTCAACAATGGTTCTTTGTGCACTCTGCCCCCCCTCCCACCATGCCCCCCCCCACCACCGAACCCTCGGGTTTAATGAAGGTCCTCTGGCGCAACACTTCACTAGCGCTCAGTCAATCATTATTTGAGCCATGTGACCAGTGCCAGCAAGGTTACATGATCCCCTCCCCCCTCAGGGCCGGCCCACAGGTCGGCCCGCCGGCGTGAAACAACAGGAAGTGAGGTGGGGGGGCGGGGAGGATTGTTCTGACGACCTCAGAGAAACACTCAGGCAGGTTGTTTTCCTTCAAACGGGGGCCAGAGCGGTTCAGACGCAGGGAGGGGCCGTTTGAATAATCCTCCACTCACATGACTGGAGGCCCCTCCTTCACAGCCCTGCCCCGCCCTCGGCCCGTGTGATTGGCTGAGGCCTGTGAAGGGCGGGTGTGACTCTGCTGGGAGGTCCCGCACCAGACGGTCCTACGAGTCGACGGGAGAAGACAGAAGTCTGAGCCGACATGCCTGACAGGCAGCGTCTCCCACGGCAACACCACCACCCCCCAGCTGTAGCGCCATGAAGAGCCCAGTGGCTTATGGGAACACGGTCATGTTCGGCCCGCTGGACTGGAACTACGGCGCCGGCCCCCCCATTAGACGAGGGCAGAGCGTAGAAGAGCTGGGGGATGCCGGCTGGGCCCGGGAGAGGGAGCGGATGATCCACCTCCAGCAGCTCCAGCAGCTCCACCTCCTGCAGCTCCAGCAGCAGGCCGGGTACCCGGGGTACCCCCCTGGCCCGCCGCCCGTCATGCTGGCCAGCCCCCCTCCGGTCCAAGCTCCGGTTTCCTGGCCGGTCCAGTGGGAGAACCCAGCGCCCCTCCCCCAGGCCCACGGTGGGTACTTCCACCCGGGTTCAGAGGACGGCCACTTGGACGTGAGGGTGTCTGAGTGGAAAGGCAAGCACTGTTTCTACCAGGGCCCGGACCAGGACTGCAGCGGCCCCCCCAGGACCCAGAAGGATGAGGACAGGAGACGACGGGACAACCGGGTCAGAGAGGACGCCTATGAGCCCTACGACCGTCCAGAGGATCACCGGTATCGTTCCCGGCAGTGGGAGGAATACGACAGGAGGTACGACCGGTATCAGAGCAGAGAGCCCCCGCACTGCCACCGGAGGCACCGTCCTGGGCTCAGAGACCAGGACCCGGACTACCAGGACCACTACACTCACAGGGACATGGACAGGGACTACCAGGACTACTACGATCGCAGGGATGCGGACCGAGACTACCAGGACCACTACACTCACAGGGAGGCAAACCGAGACTACCAGGACCACTATGTTCACAGGGACATGGACCGGGACTACCAGGACCACTACGACCGTAGGGACGAGGACCGGGACTACCAGGACCACTGCGCTTACTGGGACATAGACCGGAACCACCAGGACCACTACACTCACAGGGACGAGGACCGGGACTACGACGGGGATTATTATGAGTCCAAAGCAGGTCGCCGTTACCGGGAGAAGGAGTACGACCGGCACCGGGAGACGGACCGCTACTCTGATGAGCGCCGGCGTCAGGACCGGTATGACCGCAGGGACAACACGTACCGAGACCGGGAGGTCTATGACCGACGGGGGGAGGAGCCAGCTAGGGGTAGGGGTCAGTATGACTCTGAACCGGACGAGAGGGACCGGTCCCATCGGTACAGGGACACCGGTGAGGACTATGAGCCCAGGAGGGACTACTATGAGACTTCAGGACCCAGAGACCGGCCCGGCTATGCAACCCGAGACAGCTATCGGGACCAGCGCTCAATGTCGGTGGATTCGTCGTTCGAGGAGCGCCCCAGAATCAGCCGTAAGACGCACTGCGAGGAGTGGGTGGAGGACCAGAACCAGAAGCTGGCCCTCAGGGGGGTCCGTTCCTTTGAGGACCCGGTTATGTACCAGCCCCCGGAGGAGCAGGAACAGGGGTACGAGTCCAGCAGCAGCTCCAGGCGGGTCCGCAGGCCCGTCTACGTGGGCTCCCTGGACCGCAGCAGCTTCAGGAAGACGAGGCTAAAGACCGGGCTGAACGCGTCCCGATTCAACACCAGCAGGAAACCGCCTGAAGGTAACGGCAGCGCCTCACAGGTTTTAGACTCAGTCTGGGTCAGGACCAGGTCCAGATGTCGACACGGTGGGGGGGTGTTGGTGTCAGGCTCTTCAAAGTGCTGATGAGCCACAACCCCCCCCCCCCTCCTGTGTTTGTGTCTCACAGGAAAGAGATCTGGAGGTATTTGTCAGCACTAGAACCAGCAGGACCGGTTCTGGGGGTTTAGTCCTGCTGCTCAGCAGCAGTGATGTAACCTGAACACATGGAACCCGTCGGTCCAGTTCCTGCATGACTGGAGACGGCATGTGTTCCAGTCCCTGTTGTGTTCCAGTCCCTGTTGTGTTCCAGTCCCTGTTGTGTTCCGGTCCCCGTTGTGTTCCGGTCCCCGTTGTGTTCCGGTCCCCGTTGTGTTCCGGTCCCCGTTGTGTTCCAGTCCCCGTTGTGGTTTTACACTGAAACTCCAGCCCCATGCTGGGAGAAGGGTCTAGGTCTGGGTTGAGACTAAACGGACGGATTACTTCTGCTTGAGGGGAAGAGAAAACATGTATGAAGTAACAAGTGTGTGTGTGTGTGTGTGTGTGTGTGTGTGTGTGTGTGTGTGTGTGTGTGTGTGTGTGTGTGTGTGTGTGTGTGTGTCCCTCTAACTCTCCTTGTCTCTGAAAAGAAGCAGGTGGCGCCTAATGACCCCTCCCCCAGTCACCTACTAACACACACACACACACTCCCACACACACTTCTACAAACACACTCCCACAAACTTCCGCACATGCATTCCCCCACACACACACACACACACACACACACACACACACACACACACACACACACACACTGCTAGCATTAACCCCAGCGTCAGCACGGTGGGGGTCTGTCTGGTGCCAGGCTGTAGCTGGTACCGACTCCTTCTCCTGTCTGTGTGTGTGTGTGTGTGTGTGTGTGTGTGTGTGTGTGTGTGTGTGTGTGTGTGTGTGTGTGTGTGTGTGCAGCTTATCTTAGAGATGACGCCACTTTTGAAAACACACACACATCCGTCCCTGCTGTCATCCGTTAATCTGGTTAGCGTGTTTCAGCGCCGTCAGGCTTCCACCATTAGCCCAGCTGGCTGCTGATTGGTCGAGGCCGTGACCCGCTGACATTCAGGTGACCGGCCAGAGCTTCTGGTACCGGTCCCGTTACCGGGCCCCGTCTGGAGATGTAGAGCTCGGTGGTGCTGGACCGATGCGTTAGCCGGTCTGTTAGTCTGTTAGCGCAGGTGACCCCTCTCTGAAGGAAACTCCAGGGGAGGGTCACAGGTCACAGCAGGCTGCTAGCAGACCGCTAATGCTAAAGTCATGCTAAACAGCAAGTGGTAATGACATCACCTGCCAGATCCGACAACCACCCTCCTGCAGGTGATCTCAAGGCTACGAACTAATGCCGCTAACGGACCCTCTGATGACAGATTAAACTCGTTTTAAGACTCGTGTGCATGTTTGTGATGTCATCACCCAGTCCTGATCTGGTGGGGGTTGGTGGGGGGGTGGACAGGGAGTTCGGTCCTAAGTCTTCATCTTGAAATGCCTTGTGCTGCTACAATGGTCATCAGGATGCTCCTGATTGGACGGCAGCTTGTAAACCAGATCCGTCAGTGGCCTCCGCTAACGGTTAGCTGTTAGCCTGTCGCTGGATAAACAACGGCTGTGATTGGTGACGGCGGCGCTGGTGACTCGTTTGGTAACACGATCCAGATCATAACCGCACTGATTGGCGGCGGTGATGCAACGAGGGCGTCGACAGAGCTGTTTCCATGGATACAGAGTAAGCACACAGTGTGGCTGGAAGTTTTTGAGATGAACTGGTTTGAATAACAAGAGGCGGCCTGTCCTGGTTGGGTCGTGTCGACGTGAGAACATGCTAACAGCAGCAGCATGTTGGGTGGGGTGTCATGGGAGACGCCTGTGGGGGGGGTCACGTCTCGTCTTGTCAGGATGACTCACCTGCAGCTCCAGCAACACGTTTCCTCACGACGTCAAACCATCAGGGGCTGGGGTTCACTGTGGTGTTGGCATCCATGGCCACCAGGGGACAGCACTGGTGGAGCGCCGCAGAACCTCTGAACAGTTGTAGCTCCGCCCCCACCGGGAGGAGCTCCTCTGCAACATGCCAGAAGCGTGGTAGTTAGACCGGAGGTGTGGTAATTAGACCAGCAGCGTGGTAATTAGACCAGCAGCGTGGTAATTAGACCAGCAGCGTGGTAATTAGACCAGTTGCGTGGTAATTAGACCGTATGTGTGGTAATTAGACCAGCAGCGTGGTAATTAGACCAGCAGCGTGGTAATTAGACCAGGGGCGTGGTAATTAGACCAGCAGCGTGGTAATTAGACCAGCAGCGTGGTAATTAGACCAGGGGCGTGGTAATTAGACCGGAGGTGTGGTAATTAGACCAGGGGCGTGGTAATTAGACCGGAGGTGTGGTAATTAGACCAGATGCGTGGTAATTAGACCGGAGGTGTGGTAATTAGACCAGCAGCGTGGTAATTAGACCAGCAGCGTGGTAATTAGACCAGCAGCGTGGTAATTAGACCAGGGGCGTGGTAATTAGACCAGGGGCGTGGTAATTAGACCAGCAGCGTGGTAATTAGACCAGGGGCGTGGTAATTAGACCAGGGGCGTGGTAATTAGACCAGGGGCGTGGTAATTAGACCAGAGGCGTGGTAATTAGACCAGGGGCGTGGTAATTAGACCAGGGGCGTGGTAATTAGACCAGGGGCGTGGTAATTAGACCAGGGGCGTGGTAATTAGACCAGGGGCGTGGTAATTAGACCAGAGGCGTGGTAATTAGACCAGGGGCGTGGTAATTAGACCAGGGGCGTGGTAATTAGACCAGGGGCGTGGTAATTAGACCAGCAGCGTGGTAATTAGACCAGGGGCGTGGTAATTAGACCAGCAGCGTGGTAATTAGACCAGGGGCGTGGTAATTAGACCGGAGGTGTGGTAATTAGACCAGGGGCGTGGTAATTAGACCAGAGGAGTGGTAATTAGACCAGAGGCGTGGTAATTAGACCGGAGGTGTGGTAATTAGACCAGCAGCGTGGTAATTAGACCAGCAGCGTGGTAATTAGACCAGGGGCGTGGTAATTAGACCAGGGGCGTGGTAATTAGACCAGGGGCGTGGTAATTAGACCAGCAGCGTGGTAATTAGACCAGGGGCGTGGTAATTAGACCAGGGGCGTGGTAATTAGACCAGCAGCGTGGTAATTAGACCAGAGGCGTGGTAATTAGACCAGGGGCGTGGTAATTAGACCAGGGGCGTGGTAATTAGACCAGGGGCGTGGTAATTAGACCAGGGGCGTGGTAATTAGACCAGGGGCGTGGTAATTAGACCAGAGGCGTGGTAATTAGACCAGGGGCGTGGTAATTAGACCAGGGGCGTGGTAATTAGACCAGGGGCGTGGTAATTAGACCAGGGGCGTGGTAATTAGACCAGGGGCGTGGTAATTAGACCAGGGGCGTGGTAATTAGACCAGGGGCGTGGTAATTAGACCAGGGGCGTGGTAATTAGACCAGGGGCGTGGTAATTAGACCAGGGGCGTGGTAATTAGACCAGGGGCGTGGTAATTAGACCAGAGGCGTGGTAATTAGACCAGGGGCGTGGTAATTAGACCAGGGGCGTGGTAATTAGACCAGGGGCGTGGTAATTTCAGGGCAGTGTTTCCACCTGGATTCCTAACTGCGACGCTTAGAGGCTGTGACCCGGAGCAGGAATGTGACCTCTGACCTAACGGGATGCCATTGGATGTTAATGTGGCTGCGTAGAGCTCTGCCCTCTCGCGCTGATCCAACTCGTCCAGCTCTGATTTCCTGTTGCAGGTTGGGGGCGGAGCCTAGCGGCACCAGCTGGTTGCGTCGCGTTCGTTCTGCTTCATGAACCTGATACGAGGAGGCCCGCTGGTGGTGTTGCCATGGCGACGGTCAGCAGTGATTGTGTGACCTTTGGCGTTGTGTACTGAAGCTGAAGAGCGTTTGTTCTACCCCTGGACCGGGTCCAGGTCTGGATCAGGACTGACTCACTGACGAGGGTCACCTGTGACGCACCTGAAGCCTTTCACCCTCGACCCCCGTCCAACACGCCACGTGTCGTCACGTGTTTGTGTGGGTTTGCTAGGGTCCCCAGCTTTTACTGTCTGTCTGCTTGTCCTCCTTGTTTACTGACAGCGTTGTCATGGTAACCAGAGGGGCGTTTTAACAGCACGACTCACAGGGCTCAGATTGGTGGACTGCCAGCAGTGTGTGTGTGTGTGTGTTTTTCTGCACTAGAGAATTCCACAGAAGTGGGTCAGACGGGTTAAGGGGGGCCCTGATGGTGGCGCGGGGGCGTGGCTCGTGATGCGTGACGACCACTGTGGGAAGAATCCCTTTGATTGGGCGTCTTTTGTCTCAAACCCGTTAGCGAGCCGTTCTCACGGCGCCGGCAGCCGGTGGCGTCCGGGGAAAAGCTGCTTTGGGTCACGTGACTGGGGGGGGCTGGGGATTTAAGATGTTTTCCTTGGAATGACCTCTGACCTCTGTTTCTGCTTGCATGTGATTGGAGCAGAGCTGCAGCAGCTGGTGACCTGGTCACCTGAGGGTCCCCGGCTAACGCGGCACAAACCAAAACAAAACCAAAACATCCCATAATACTCCCTGCCCCAACACGTTTGTTACATGCAAACCAACTGAGTTAGCCAGAGCTAGCATCGTGCTGCTAGTTAGCAGTTGCCTGGATGTAGCACGTTAGCTCAGTGCTGCTCCAGAAGTGGGCGGTACAAGAGAAAGGGGCGGGGCTTAGATAGAACAGTGGTCTGACTGTCTCTGGTCTCTACAGAGACGCTCCTGTCATCCCAGCCCGCCCCCCTGGACTCCACGCCCACCTCGGACTCTGTCGCCACGGGCGACGAGGATCCCGAGCTGCGGATGCTGGAGAAGAGGTCAAAGGTCATCGAGGAGCTGCTGCAGACGGAGCAGGACTACATCAAGGACCTGCAGATGTGTGTGGAGGAGATCGTGGAGCCGCTGCAGAAGAAGCAGGTGAGGTTAGGGGGCGTCGGCTTCACTTCAGGTCGCGGCGCGTCATTGGACGACGCTGCTCTGACCCCCCCCCGGTTGTGTTCCAGGTGAAGAACGTGGACTTTGAGGGCCTCTTTGGGAACCTGACCTCCGTCATCAGTCTCTCCCAGCGGCTCCTTGACGCGCTGCAGGACTCAGACTCCATCGGTGAGAAGCCACGCCCCTAAAGATGCCACGCAGGAAGTTTCCATTTGCATTTTGGCGGCGGTGTTTCTGTGACCCTGACTCCTCCTCCTCCTCCTCTCAGGGAAGGTGTTTCTGGACCTGAAGGCCGAGCTGGAGGACGTCTACAAGATCTACTGCCAGAACCACGACGACGCCATCGCCCTGCTGGAGACCTACGAGAAGGACGACAGCATCCAGCGCCACGTGCTGGAGAGTCTGGAGCGTCTGAGGTGAGGCGTGGGGGCGTGTCCTGGCATTAGTTTGCAGACGTTTGAATGTAGCTTGTTGGCGGCGGCGCTGGTTAAACATCAGAACAATCAGCTGCAGCTCACGGGTTCAGGTTCACAACGCTTCCTGGAACGGTTTATCAGCAGAGACTCTGGACCCAGTGAGTCATGAGGGAAACTTTAACCAACAAGAAGTGAGACTGGGTGAGGTCGAGACTCCGCCCACACCGCCGAAACCGTTTGTTGTTTGAGTCTGAGGCATCCTCATTAGCATCGGGGGGGCTACAGGGGTCTGGAGGGGGCTCAGTTAGCGGGGTGCTAACGGGCCGTAGTCTCAGTGGGAGGGGCTTAGGGGTCGGGGCGGGGCGGCGCTCAGGTGCATGGAGCAGCTGAGGAATGTGCCCCGCCTGGTTTCACCCTCTGGTTTCACCCCCCCCACCCCCCAGGCAGTCAGGAAGCGTTTGAATGTCAGCGAGCAGACAGGAAGTAGTGATCAGCTGTTTGTCTGATGGTTGTTTACTGTCTGTTTACTGTCTGTTCACTGTAGTTTACTGTCTGTTCACTGGGTGTTTACTGTCTGTTCACTGGTTGTTTACTGTCTGTTTACTGTCTGTTCACTGTAGTTTACTGTCTGTTCACTGGTTGTTTACTGTCTGTTAACTGGTTGTTT
The DNA here is from genome assembly GCA_013358685.1 of Antennarius maculatus. Classification (NCBI taxonomy): domain Eukaryota; kingdom Metazoa; phylum Chordata; class Actinopteri; order Lophiiformes; family Antennariidae; genus Antennarius; species Antennarius maculatus. The sequence continues at coordinate 25,634 of JABVMC010000096.1, read as the reverse complement.
ACTGTCTGTTTACTGTCTGTTCACTGTAGTTTACTGTCTGTTCACTGGTTGTTCACTGTAGTTTACTGTCTGTTCACTGTAGTTTACTGTCTGTTCACTGGTTGTTTACTGTCTGTTTACTGTCTGTTCACTGGTTGTTTACTGTCTGTTCACTGGTTGTTTACTGTCTGTTTAATGTCTGTTCACTGGTTGTTTACTGTCTGTTTACTGTCTGTTCACTGTAGTTTACTGTCTGTTCACTGGTTGTTTACTGTCTGTTTACTGTCTGTTCACTGTCTGTTTACCGTCTGTTCACTGTTTGTTTACTGTCTGTTAACCGTCTGTTCACTGCTTGTTTCCTGTGTGTTTACCCTCTGTTTACTGGTTGTTTACTGTCTGTTTGCTGGTTGTTTACTGTAGTTTACCAGTTATTTACTGGTTGTTTACTGTAGTTTACTGGTTGTTTACTGTAGTTTACTGTAGTGTACTGGTTGTTTACTGTAATTTACTGGTTGTTTACTGGTAGTTTACGGTTGTTTACTGTAGTTTACTAGTTGTGTACTGTCTGTTTACTGTAGTTTACTGGGTGTGTACTGCAGTTTACTGGTTGTTTACTGTAGTTTACTGGTTGTTTACTGTAGTTTACTGTAGTGTACTGGTTGTTTACTGTAATTTACTGGTTGTTTACTGGTAGTTTACGGTTGTTTACTGTAGTTTACTAGTTGTGTACTGTCTGTTTACTGTAGTTTACTGGGTGTGTACTGCAGTTTACTGGTTGTTTACTGTAGTTTACTGGTTGTTTACTGTAGTGTAATGTAGTTTACTGGTTGTTTACTGTAGTGTAATGTAGTTTACTGGTTGTTTACTGTAGTTTACTGGTTGTTTACTGTAGTTTACTGGTTGTTTACTTTAGTGTAATGTAGTTTACTGGTTGTTTACTGTAGTTTACTGGTTGTTTACTGTAGTGTAATGTAGTTTACTGGTTGTTTACTGTACTTTACTGGTTGTTTACTGTAGTGTAATGTAGTTTACTGGTTGTTTACTGTAGTTTACTGGTTGTTTACTGTAGTTTACTGGTTGTTTACTGTAGTGTAATGTAGTTTACTGGTTGTTTACTGTAGTTTAATGGTTGTTTACTGTAGTGTAATGTAGTTTACTGGTTGTTTACTGTAGTTTACTGGTTGTTTACTGTAGTGTAATGTAGTTTACTGGTTGTTTACTGTAGTTTACTGGTTGTTTACTGTAGTTTAATGTAGTTTACTGGTTGTTTACTGTAGTTTACTGGTTGTTTACTGTAGTGTAATGTAGTTTACTGGTTGTTTACTGTAGTGTAATGTAGTTTACTGGTTGTTTACTGTAGTTTACTGGTTGTTTACTGTAGTGTAATGTAGTTTACTGGTTGTTTACCGTAGTTTACTGGTTGTTTACTGTAGCTTAATGTAGTTTACTGGTTGTTTACTGTAGTTTACTGGTTGTTTACTGTAGTTTACTGGTTGTTTACTATAGTTTACTGGTTGTTTACTGTAGTTTACTGGTTGTTTACTATAGTTTACTGGTTGTTTACTGTAGTGTAATGTAGTTTACTGGTTGTTTACTGTAGTTTACTGGTTGTTTACTGTAGTGTAATGTAGTTTACTGGTTGTTTACTGTAGTTTACTGGTTGTTTACTGTAGTTTACTGGTTGTTTACTATAGTTTACTGGTTGTTTACTATAGTTTACTCCGGTTTCCTTCTTTAACTGTAGTTCATGTTATTTAATTATCTTATAAAGACCTAATAAAACCCCCCCCTCCCCCTGACACCCCCCAACTCCACGCCCCTCCCCTGACCCCGCCCCCTCCCCCGACCCCCCCATCTGTGGTCCAAGGTGACCCTCAGCAGGTGGAGAATGTGAATGTCTCTCAACCTGTTTGTCGTCTCCCCCCACAGGGCCATTTACCGGGAGTGGTAAGTCGCCATGGCGACGGCATGAGCTCCGCCTCCTCCACTAACCACCCCATGTGCTCCCACCCTGTGATAGCTAACCCCCCCCTCCTCCTCCTCCTCCTCTTCCTCTTCCTCTTCCTCCTCCTCCTCCTCTTCCTCCTCTTCCTCCTCTTCCTCTTCCTCCTCTTCCTCCTCCTCCTCCTCCTCCTCCTCCTCCTCCTCCTCCTCTTCCTCCTCATCCTCTTCCTCCTCCTCCTCCTCTTCCTCCTCCTCCTCCTCTTCCTCCTCTTCCTCCTCCTCCTCCTCCTCCTCCTCCTCTTCCTCCTCTTCCTCCTCTTCCTCCTCCTCCTCCTCCTCCTCTTCCTCCTCCTCCTCCTCCTCCTCCTCTTCCTCCTCCTCCTCCTCCTCCTCCTCCTCCTCTTCCTCCTCCTCCTCCTCCTCGGGGCTCAGGTGTTCTTCAGGTGTTTTCTGGTGGTCCTTCCTGTGGTTGTTGTGGACAGAATGATTCCTCAGACTCTGACGCCATCTGCTGGACTAATGGTGTAACTACATGTGATCACGTGGACAATGCCAATCAAATATTCTCCCTTCAGGCTCCACCCCTTTTCATTAGCATCTCAGCCTGTAAACAAACAGGTCATTCTACTTTATTTTCGTCTGTTGTGTCATAAATAATGTTTGACCTTTGACCTGGAGCTTCTACTGAAGCCTGTTGCCATGCCAACACAGCTTAAAAAAACCTTCACCTTCAGGATAGCGCTTAGGGCTGATTGCTAATACTGTAGACCCGCCCCTGTGACATCAGAGGGCTGTGATTGGCTCCAGTTTTGTCCTCTGGATGGCGTTAGACTGAGTGAATGAGGGTCATGTGACCCGGTGGCGCGGCGTGACCAGGGTGTTTGTCCCCAGGGGGCGGACCAACTACATCAACCTGGGCTCGTTCCTGATCAAGCCGGTGCAGCGGGTGATGCGTTACCCGCTGCTGCTGATGGAGCTGCTGAACGCCACGCCCCAACGCCACCACGACCACGCCCAGCTGGGGCGCGCCCTGCAGGCCGTCAAGGGGATCAACGTCAACATCAACGAGTACAAACGCAGGAAGGACCTGGGTAAGATCCGCTCCCGGCAGCCCCTGCCCCCCCACCAGCGGTGGTGGGCGTGGCCTGAGCGTTCTCCTTCTGCCCGCAGTGATGAAGTACAGGAAGGGCGACGAGGACACCTTCATCGACAAGATCTCCAAGCTGAGCATGCACTCCATCATCAAGAAGTCCAACCGCGTCAGCAGCCACCTCAAGCACCTGACCGGGATCTCTCCTCAGGTGGGTCACAGGGGGGTCACGGGGGTCACAGGGCGGTCACAGGGGGTCCGCGGGTCACAGGGGGGTCACAGGGGGGTCACAGGGGGTCCGCGGGTCACAGGGGGGCCACGGGGGTCACAGGGGGGTCACAGGGGGTCCGCGGGTCACAGGGGGATCACAGGGGGTCCGCGGGTCACAGGGGGGTCACAGGGGGTCCGCGGGTCACAGGGGGATCACAGGGGGTCCGCGGGTCACAGGGGGTCCGCGGGTCACAGGGGGATCACAGGGGGTCCGCGGGTCACAGGGGGGTCACAGGGGGTCCGCGGGTCACAGGGGGTCCGCGGGTCACAGGGGGGTCACAGGGGGTCCGCGGGTCACAGGGGGTCCGCGGGTCACAGGGGGTCCGCGGGTCACAGGGGGGTCCACGCGCCGCCGGCGCCGCCTGGTGGCAACCCCCGTCCTGACCCTGTCCTGACCCCGTTCTGACCTTGTTCTGACCCCGTCCTGACCCCGTTCTGACCCCGTTCTGACCTTGTTCTGACCCCGTTCTGACCCCGTCCTGACCCTGTTCTGACCTCGTTCTGACCCCGTCCTGACCCTGTTCTGACCCCGTTCTGACCTTGTTCTGACCCCATCCTGACCCCGTTCTGACCCCATCCTGACCCCGTTCTGACCTCGTTCTGACCCCGTTCTGACCCTGTCCTGACCCTGTTCTGACCTCGTTCTGACCCCGTTCTGACCTTGTTCTGACCCCATCCTGACCCCGTTCTGACCCCATCCTGACCCTGTTCTGACCTCGTTCTGACCCCGTTCTGACCCCATCCTGACCCCGTTCTGACCTCGTTCTGACCCCGTTCTGACCCTGTCCTGACCCTGTTCTGACCCCGTTCTGACCCCGTCCTGACCCCGTCCTGACCCCATCCTGACCCTCGTCCTGACCCTGTCCTGACCCTGTTCTGACCCCGTCCTGACCCCGTCCTGACCCTCGTCCTGACCCTGTCCTGACCCCGTCCTGACCCCGTCCTGACCCCTCAGATCAGAGACGAGGCGTTCGACGAGGCGGAGAAGAGGTTCCGTCTGCAGGAGCGTCTCATCAAGTCGTTCATCCGCGACATCTCGCTGTACCTGCAGCACATCAGGGTGAGTCCCGCCCCCGCTGCCGCCTCCTCCCACAATGCTCTGCTGCCGCTAACCGCCCCCCTGCTGGCGTAGGAGTCGGCGTCGGTGAAGGTCCTGTCGGCCATCAGCTTCGGTGACGTCTACACGGAGCGCGGCGCCCCCGACCCCGAGCGCTTCCAGCGGGCGCACCGCCGCGTCAGCGACACACAGTTCACGCACTTCGTAAGTCCCACCTCCCTCGCCCGCCTCCGGCGCCCGCCACACCCTTTAACCCCGCCTCCTCCGCTCCGCAGAAAGAGCGCACGGAGGCGCTGGTGGTGGCGCCGCTCACCCAGCTGCTGCTGATGTTCGCCGGGCCGCACAAGCTGATCCAGAAGCGCTTCGACAAGCTGCTGGACTACGACGGCTGTAAGGAGCGCGCCGAGCGTCTGCGCGAGCGCCGCGCCCACGACGAGCTGCAGGCGGCGCGCAACGACTACGAGGCGCTCAACGCACAGCTGCTGGACGAGCTGCCCAAGTTCCACGCCGCCGCCGAGCAGCTGCTGACCGGCTGCGTGCGCGCCTTCGCCCAGGCGCAGAAGGACTTCATGAGGACCACGCTGGGCGAGCTCAAGCCCCTCCTCCAGGTGGGCGGCGCCCCGCAGTAGCGCTCGCGTCAGACGCTAACGCTAACTCGCTTCTCCTCCCTGCAGCTCCCCAGCAGGACGCGCGGCGAGGGGAACCTGATCGCCCAGTTCCTGGAGCAGCACGGACGCGTCCTGACGCTCCTGCAGGGCTTCAGCTTCTGCCCCGACAACCTGCCCCCGCCCCCGCCCGCCGCCAGGAGGGGCTTCGACAGGAAGACGGAGAAGCCTCAGGGCAGGAAGCAGCCGCCGGCGCCGGTGAGTCGACGCTCAGCCGGGCGACAGCCGGGCGTCTGGCGGGTGACAGCCGGGCGTCAGCCGGGCAACAGCCGGGCGTATGGCGGGCGTATGGCGGGCGTCAGCCGGGCAACAGCCGGGCGTCAGCCGAGCGTCAGCCGGGCGTCAGCCGGGCGACAGCCGGGCGTCAGCCGGGCGTCAGCCGGGCGACAGCCGGGCGTCAGCCGGGCGACAGCCGGGCGTCAGCCGGGCGACAGCCGGGCGTCAGCCGGGCGACAGCCGGGCGTCAGCCGGGCGACAGCCGGGCGACAGCTGGGCGTCAGCCGGGCAACAGCTGGGCGTATGGCGGGCGTCAGCCGGGCGGTCTGACGCCTCCTCCTCTCCCTACAGGTGGGCGGCGCCCTGCAGACGGACGAGCAGAGGGCGGAGCTTCTGGTCCGCTACGGGCCGGACAAACTCTACCAGGCCGACAGGAACTTCAACGCCGCCCAGGACCTGGACATCTCCATCCAGGAGGGCGACCTGGTGGGGGTCATCAAGCAGCAGGACCCCATGGGCAGCAGCAGCCGCTGGCTGATCGACAACGGAGGTCAGGCCCCGCCCCCCAGGTCAGGTGAGACAGGAAGTGGCGCCGCAGCTCACCCCGTGTGTCCTCCCCCCCCCCAGCCACCAAGGGCTTCGTGTACAGCTCCTTCATCAAGCCCTACAACGCCCGCCGCAGCCAATCAGACGTCTCCATGGAGAGTCAGTCGTCCAATGAGTCGGGCTACGGAGGCTCCTCCCCCGTCTTCTCGCGTCAGAACAGCAGCAGCACGCTGACCTTCAACCAGGAGGGGGCCAGCGTCAGCTACTCCGCCTCCCAGCCGCCGCCACATCCGCCTGCCGATCCCGACGCGTCCCGCCGGGGACGCCGCAGAGACGAACCCGACGCCAGCTCCTCCTCCCCCCGAAACCCCGCCCACCGGAGGGACTACTCGGACCGCCGCGGTTCCCCCAGCGCCCGCACGCCAGACCCGTCGGAGTCCCCTCAGCAGAACAAGCGCCCCCAACAGTACGGCCAGGCTGACCACGCCTCCTCCCCCCGGGGGCGGGACAGAGACGCCGGCGGCCACAAGGGGGTGTCGTCCACCCGAGACGAGCGCCCAGAACCAGAACCGCAGAGCGACGCGGACGGACATCAGGTGAGAGGGACAGGAAGTGGGTGTGGTTCAGGCTAACGCTGTAGAAATGCTAAAATGCTAAGCTAATGTCCACACCCGGGTGTGACCCTCTAATGATGTCATGACCCTTTGACCCCACGTAACCCCTGTGACCTCTCTCCGTAGATTTACTACGCCCTCTACTCCTTCAACGCCCGCTGCGCCAACGAGTTGAGCATCTCGGCCAATCAGAGGCTGCGGATCCTGGAGTTCCAGGACATGAACGGTAACGGCGAGTGGTGGCTGGGGGAGGCGGGCGGTCGCCAAGGTTACGTGCCTTCCAACTACATCCGCAAGTCGGAGTACACCTGAGGCGCGGCGAGCAGATGGACGCACGGCGACGGCCACGCCTTTATTTATGGTTTTCATCCGGCGCCGCTGGTTCCTGTCGGACCAGCCGGGTCCGGTTTGCCACGTTCTCAGCTGTTGCATGCTGGGAGATTGCATTGGACATGTGAATCCTGTGGGTTTGGGATGCTGAGAGGTGTGGCGGCGGCGCCAGACCTCAGAACGCCCCCCCCACCCAGCTGGTTTGGAGTGTCTGTGGAGCCGTGAGACAGGTGGGCGTGGCAGATGAACTGTTTTCATTCCAGGGTGTGACCCCCCCCGCCCCTCCCCCAGCAGTCAGGTGTGAACGACATGCTGTAAACTGACAACATGACATCATCACTGTGTGAATAAAAGATGATAAACCACACCCACGTCTCCGCCCTGGTTTCTTCTGGCGCCACAGATGGGGGTCACAACCCCCCGGACTCTCCTGATTGGTCAGCCGCGACCACGCCCCAACCCAGATGGATGATCAAATCGAAACGGATTTTAGGGAACATTTGATCTCCATCTCCACCCCAGAGGTGTAAAATAAAAAAACAAGAAAAATAATCCATGTTTAGGAAAGTTTATCAGTAGATTAAACTGGATTAAGATGAGTTAAACTGGATTAAACTGGATTAAACTGGGTTAAACTGGATTTACTGATCCTAAAGATTGTGTTTAACTCATGTTTATTGGTGGAGCGTGTGAACAACTCGTCTCCACTAGATGGCGACAAATGACTGCATATCAGTGACGCTGAAGCATAAACTGGAGTCAGTTTTACAGATGCATGCTGGGACTTGTAGTTTGTCTAGTCATGTCATTCTAACCTTAGGCGTGAACAGAACCTCTAACTACTGGTACCAGTCGTTCGCTGGTTACAAGCTTAGCTGTTAGCTAGTTAGCTGGTTCCATTCTTAGCTGTTAGCTAGTTAGCTGGTCACAAGCTTAGTTGTGAGCTAGTTAGCTGGTCACAAGCCTAGCTGTTACCTATTTAGCTGTTTACAGGTTTAGGTGTTAGCTAGTTAGCTAGTTCCATTGTTAGCTGTTGGCTAGTTAGCTGTTCACAAGCTTCGCTGTTAGCTAGTTAGCTGGTTCCATTCTTCGCTGTTAGCTGTGGAGATGATTAAAGCTTCTGTTTAGCGACATTCTGCATGACAGTTTTGTTTAATTGTTTACTGGTTTTGTTTGCTCTGATGTCACTTCCTGCTCTAAGAAAAAAGAATCCTGATTGGCTACAATCAGACTCACTAACTCAAACAGGTTTTTGTTTCTGTGGTGCTGAATGTAGTGTAACCATGGTGACAAGTAGTTGCTATGGTAATGGTGCATCCTCTGTTTTCACAAATCAAAGTCCTGCCCACTAAATCTTGAAATCAGAATGTGATTGGAGGACGAGCTGGAGATATTAAAAATAATCCTGAGTTTGTTTTCAGGGATGGAAATCTGAATGTGTGTGTGTGTGTGTGTGTGTGTGTGTGTGTGTGTGTGTGTGTGTGTGTGTGTGTCTCATTATAACGGGCCCTTTGGTTACTTCCTGTCTGCTCCTGGGCTGCAGTTGTTCTGTTCCTTTAATTGCATCACAGTAAAGATCAAGATTTATGATGTCATCCTGTGTCAACAGACCCGAGGACCTGGACCTGGTCCTGGACCTGGACCTGAACCTGAACCTGAACCTGGACCTGGACCTGGACCTGAACCTGGTCCTGGACCTGGACCTGGACCTGAACCTGGTCCTGGACTTGGACCTGGTCCTGGACCTGAACCTGGTCCTGGACCTGAACCTGGTCCTGGACCTGGACCTGGTCCTGGACCTGGACCTGAACCTGGTCCTGGACCTGGACCTGGACCTGAACCCGGTCCTGGTCCTGGACTTGGACCTGGTCCTGGACCGGGTCGTTCATGTGGAGGAGTGTTTGTCAGATGTGGGGGGTTTGTTGGGAGGGGGGGGGGGCTTCCACTGATGCTTTTATTTTGAAATGAAACGAGCTGCTCTGAGGACACGCCTTTCACCTCAGTGGGTGATGCCCTTTGGGGTTGATGGCTGATGCCCTTTGGGGTTGATGGCTGATGCCCTTTGGGGTTGATGGCTGATGCCCTTCGGGGTTGATGGCTGCTGCCCTTCGGGGTTGATGGCTGCTGCCCTTCGGGGTTGATGGCTGATGCCCTTTGGGGTTGATGGCTGATGCCCTTTGGGGTTGATGGCTGATGCCCTTTGGGGTTGATGGCTGCTGCCCTTCGGGGTTGATGGCTGCTGCCCTTCGGGGTTGATGGCTGCTGCCCTTCGGGGTTGATGGCTGCTGCCCTTCGGGGTTGATGGCTGATGCCCTTTGGGGTTGATGGCTGATGCCCTTTGGGGTTGATGGCTGATGCCCTTCGGGGTTGATGGCTGATGCCCTTTGGGGTTGATGGCTGATGCCCTTTGGGGTTGATGGCTGATGCCCTTTGGGGTTGATGGCTGCTGCCCTTCGGGGTTGATTGCTGCTGTCCTTCGGTGTTGATGGCTGCTGCCCTTTGGGGTTGATGGCTGCTGCCCTTCGGGGTTGATGGCTGATGCCCTTCGGGGTTGATGGCTGATGCCCTTTGGGGTTGATGGCTGCTGCCCTTCGGGGTTGATTGCTGCTGTCCTTCGGGGTTGATGGCTGCTGCCCTTTGGGGTTGATTGCTGCTGACCTTCGGGGTTGATGGCTGATGCCCTTTGGGGTTGATGGCTGCTGCCCTTCGGGGTTGATTGCTGCTGTCCTTCGGGGTTGATGGCTGCTGCCCTTTGGGGTTGATGGCTGATGCCCTTTGGGGTTGATGGCTGCTGCCCTTTGGGGTTGATGGCTGCTGCCCTTCGGGGTTGATGGCTGCTGTCCTTCGGGGTTGATGGCTGCTGCCCTTTGGGGTTGATGGCTGCTGCCCTTCGGGGTTGATGGCTGCTGCCCTTCGGGGTTGATGGCTGATGCCCTTTGGGGTTGATGGCTGCTGCCCTTCGGGGTTGATGGCTGATGCCCTTTGGGGTTGATGGCTGCTGCCCTTTGGGGTTGATGGCTGCTGCCCTTTGGGGTTGATGGCTGCTGCCCTTCGGGGTTGATGGCTGCTGCCCTTTGGGGTTGATGGCTGCTGCCCTTCGGGGTTGATGGCTGCTGCCCTTCGGGGTTGAATCTATTCTTTGTTTGAGTCTCGTTTTGCTGCGAGCTGATTGGTTAACAGGGTCGTTAACAGCGGGACAGACTCAGATGTTTCCTCATCAGAAGTTAACTTATAGAAGTTAGCTTGTAGGAGTTAGCGTGTTAGCGTGTCCTCTAGTAGTCCTAGTAGTCTAGTAGTCCTGGTCCTGTAGTAGTCCTGGTCCTGTAGTAGTCCTGGTCTTGTAGTGGTCCTGGTCCTCTAGTAGTCCTGGTCCTCTAGTAGTCCTGGTCCTCTAGTGGTCCTGGTCCTCTAGTAGTCCTGGTCCTCTAGTAGTCCTGGTCCTCTTGTAGTCCTGGTCCTCTAGTGGTCCTGGTCCTCTAGTAGTCCTGGTCCTCTAGTAGTCCTGGTCCTCTTGTAGTCCTGGTCCTCTAGTGGTCCTGGTCCTCTAGTAGTCCTGGTCCTCTAGTAGTCCTGGTCCTCTAGTGATCCTAGTCCTCTGCATGGCGGTGGGGGCGGGGCCTATTTGGGGCCGCCGAGGGCAGCTGGTTCCCCAGCCTCCTCCGTCCCAGCAGACCGAGGGTATTAGAGGAACATGTTTCAGGCTAATCCAGAGAGGAGGTTTCTGGATGTAGTGAAAGAGGACATGAAGGTAGTTGGTGTGAGAGAACAGGATGCAGAAGACAGGGTTAGATGGAGGCATCTGATTGGCTGTGGAGACCCCTGAAGGGAAAAGCCCAAAGGAGAAGAAGATGTTTCAGGTTAATCGCCGCCTCTGATTCTTTCCTCGTCTCCAGACTAAAACAACTCAATTTCACCCCTCACTA
>JABVMC010000096.1:7500-10000 GCA_013358685.1 Antennarius maculatus | reverse complement strand
GCTTTAGTTCTAGTCCTCCTTTAGTTCTAGTCCTGCTTTAGTTCTAGTCCTGCTTTAGTTCTAGTCCTGCTTTAGTTGTAGTCCTGCTTTAGTTCTAGTCCTGCTTTAGTTCTAGTCCTGCTTTAGTTCTAGTCCTCCTTTAGTTCTAGTCCTGCTTTAGTTCTAGTCCTGCTTTAGTTTTAGTCCTGCTTTAGTTCTAGTCCTCCTTTAGTTCTAGTCCTGCTTTAGTTCTAGTCCTGCTTTATTTCTAGTCCTGCTTTATTTCTAGTCCTACTTTAGTTCTAGTCCTACTTTAGTTCTAGTCCTGCTTTAGTTCTAGTCCTGCTTTAGTTCTAGTCCTGCTTTAGTTCTAGTCCTCCTTTAGTTCTAGTCCTGCTTTAGTTCTAGTCCTGCTTTAGTTCTAGTCCTGCTTTAGTTCTAGTCCTGCTTTAGTTCTAGTCCTGCTTTAGTTCTAGTCCTCCTTTAGTTCTAGTCCTGCTTTAGTTCTAGTCCTGCTTTAGTTCTAGTCCTACTTTAGTTCTAGTCCTGCTTTAGTTCTAGTCCTGCTTTAGTTCTAGTCCTGCTTTAGTTCTAGTCCTGCTTTAGTTCTAGTCCTCCTTTAGTTCTAGTCCTGCTTTAGTTCTAGTCCTGCTTTAGTTCTAGTCCTCCTTTAGTTCTAGTCCTGCTTTAGTTTTAGTCCTGCTTTAGTTCTAGTCCTGCTTTAGTTCTAGTCCTGCTTTAGTTCTAGTCCTGCTTTAGTTCTAGTCCTCCTTTAGTTCTAGTCCTGCTTTAGTTCTAGTCCTGCTTTAGTTCTAGTCCTGCTTTAGTTCTAGTCATACTTTAGTTCTAGTCCTGCTTTAGTTCTAGTCCTGCTTTAGTTCTAGTCCTCCTTTAGTTCTAGTCCTGCTTTAGTTCTAGTCCTGCTTTAGTTCTAGTCCTCCTTTAGTTCTAGTCCTGCTTTAGTTTTAGTCCTGCTTTAGTTCTAGTCCTCCTTTAGTTCTAGTCCTGCTTTAGTTCTAGTCCTGCTTTAGTTCTAGTCCTGCTTTAGTTCTAGTCCTGCTTTAGTTCTAGTCCTACTTTAGTTCTAGTCCTGCTTTAGTTCTAGTCCTACTTTAGTTCTAGTCCTCCTTTAGTTCTAGTCCTGCTTTAGTTTTAGTCCTGCTTTCGTTCTAGTCCTACTTTAGTTCTAGTCCTGCTTTAGTTCTAGTCCTGCTTTAGTTCTAGTCCTACTTTAGTTCTAGTTCTGCTTTAGTCCAGGTCTGGACTACAGACTGGTGTTAGGTGCTCTTATTGTGGAGGGGTGTGATTTCCTGCAGCAGTGGATTTATTTTGGGGGTGTAAATCCAGCAGGATTAGCAGCGATTCAATGTTGTCACATATCTGCTGCTAATTCCACCTAATTCAATTTGTGCTGAAGCTCGACTGGGACCCAACCACAGGAAGGACTGATCAGCTGACGTCCTGACGATCAGCTGATCAGTCCTGATGGTCAGCTGATCAGTCCTGACGGTCAGCTGATCAGTCCTGATAATGAGCTGATCAGTCCTGATAATGAGCTGATCAGTCCTGACGGTCAGCTGATCAGTCCTGATAATGAGCTGATCAGTCCTGACGGTCAGCTGATCAGTCCTGATAATGAGCTGATCAGTCCTGATAATGAGCTGATCAGTCCTGACGGTCAGCTGATCAGTCCTGATAATGAGTTGATCAGTCCTGACGGTCAGCTGATCAGTCCTGACGGTCAGCTGATCAGTCCTGATAATGAGCTGATCAGTCCTGACGGTCAGCTGATCAGTCCTGACGGTCAGCTGATCAGTCCTGATAATGAGCTGATCAGTCCTGACGGTCAGCTGATCAGTCCTGACGGTCAGCTGATCAGTCCTGATAATGAGCTGATCAGTCCTGACGGTCAGCTGATCCATCATCCATCCATCATTCCATCATCCATCATCCATCACTCATCCATCCAGTACCAGTAGTACCAGTAATAAAAATTCTTCCATCCAATCACAGTGAGTGGGTGGAGCTTAAGTTTGCATCCAATCAGTTGGTTCATTCAGGATGAACCTGACAAGGTCGACAAGGTAAGAACCAACACCTGAGCACACAATCAGTGGTGTCAATATTAGCTCAGTGTGTGTGTGTGTGTGTGTGTGTGTGTGTGTGTGTGTGTGTGTGTGTGTGTGTGTGTGTGTGTGTGTGTGTGTGTGTGTGTGTGTGTGTGTGTGTGTGTGTGTGTGTGTTGTTTGTACAGATGACATCAGACTCAGAGACAATTACTGATATCAGGTAAAACAAACACACGTTAAAAACACACACGATCAACGTCAGATAAAGGAGGCAAACGGCTGATGACTGTGTGTGTGTGTGTGTGTGTGTGTGTGTGTGTGTGTGTGTGTGTGTGTGTGTGTGTGTGTGTGTGTGTGTGTGTGTGTGTGTGTTCTGTATTTATTGATGACTCAGGACAAACAGACACACACACAGAATATATAGTTGTCATTATCTCACTAATGGATTTTTG
>JABVMC010000096.1:0-2500 GCA_013358685.1 Antennarius maculatus | reverse complement strand
TTCTGGTTCTGTTGTTCTGGTCCTGTTGTTCTGGTCCTGTTGTTCTGGTTCTGTTGTTCTGGTCCTGTTGTTCTGGTTCTGTTGTTCTGGTCCTGTTGTTCTGGTCCTGTTGTTCTGGTCCTGTTGTTCTGGTTCTGTTGTTCTGGTCCTGTTGTTCTGGTCCTGTTGTTCTGGTTCTGTTGTTCTGGTCCTGTTGTTCTGGTCCTGTTGTTCTGGTTCTGTTGTTCTGGTTCTGTTGTTCTGGTTGTGCTACAGGCAGCAGTAAAGGATAAACAAACAAACAAACAAACAAACAAAGGACTTGTTTACAGACGGGAGCAGACGCTCCTGAGGCTCAGCTCCTGTTTGTGGAGTGTCTTGTTGTTTATTTGACTTTGTTGTTTGTTTGTCTTTCTGTTTAGTTTGTTTGTTTGTTTTTAGTTGTTTTTGTTTTATTTCATTAAACCGCTTCAAAGTGGTGATGTGTTGTAATGTCAGTGTCTGTCTGTCTGTCTGTCTGTCTGTCTGTCTGTCTGTCTGTCTGTCTGTCTGTCTGTCTGTCTGTCTGTCTGTCTGTCTGTCTGTCTGTCCGTCCGTCCGTCCGTCCGTCCGTCCGTCCGTCCGTCCGTCCGTCCGTCCGTCCGTCCGTCCGTCCGTCCGTCCGTCCGTCCGTCCGTCCGTCTGTCTGTCTGTCTGTCCGTCCTTCTGTCTGTCTGTCTGTCTGGAGATGAAACGAGATGATGAGCTTGACCTTGAGAAAACTAGGTCAAGGTCAAATTTTAACGTTTGTACACTCAGGAACCGGATAACATAGAAAAACGAGGGAGAAGGCCAGTGTGAGTAAGACCATAGATCAAAGCTAGTGCTTTGATCAATGATTAGAGCACTAGCTTTGATCTTTGACCTATGACAGTAGGTCAGGGTAACATTTTGAACTCGGGGTGTCGCAGGATGTTGCAGTCTGTGACTGCATTGGTTCTAGTTGATATTTAGTTGTTTTTTCCTTCCTTCAAGGAAAAAACATAAATAAATAAGAACTTTGTTTTTAACCTGTTTTGCCTGTCTAAATAAATCAATAAATCAATAAATCAATAAATAAACAACAACATGATAAACAAACAGATCTTTTGTGAACTCAGACCTGTTGTTGTTTCAGTGGGAACGTCCAGCTGTTGAAGTGGTTCGTCTCCTCCCTCCGTTCTACCACTCCTCACATCTTCATCCTCCTCATCCTCTCACAAAGGTACTGAAACACACACACACAAACACACACACACACACACACACACAAACACACACACACACACACACACACACACACACACTCGCCCACACACACTCATGCTCGCGTCCTTGACTGTGTGCAGCTCTCTGAAAGCTGGATCTCACCAGAAGATGTTTTCCAAAGAAGAGACAAACCCCTCCTCCTGACCAATCGGATCATCCAGAGGGCCAGTAGCCACGCCCCCCAGATGAGCCTGCTGCTGTCTCCACTCTCAGGTAAGGGCTCACCTGTCACGCCCGGGACCACCTGTCAGAGCAGCGTTCTGATTGGCCAGGATGGCAGTGGTTGTTGCTGGGATCTGCTGTCCAGGAAGTGGTTAGGGTTCCAGGATGGGATTAGACTGGACTAGACTAGACTGGTCTGGGTTAGACTGGACTAGACTAGACTGGTCTGGGTTAGACTGGACTAGACTAGACTGGTCTGGGTTAGACTGGACTAGACTAGACTGGTCTGGGTTAGACTGGACTAGACTAGACTGGTCTGGGTTAGACTGGACTAGACTAGACTGGTCTGGGTTAGACTGGACTAGACTAGACTGGTCTGGGTTAGACTGGACTAGACTAGACTGGTCTGCATTAGACTGAATTAGACTGGACTGGTCTGGATTAGAGAGGTCTGCATTAGGCTGCGCTGGACCAGTTTCGGTGACATTCCAACAGGAAGTGAGCGTCCTATCGGCTGGCGTCTGGTCTCGGTGACATTCCAACAGGAAGTGAGCATCCTATCGGCTGGCGTCTGGTCTCGGTGACATTCCAACAGGAAGTGAGCGTCCTATCGCCTGGCGTCTGGTCTCGGTGACATTAAAACAGGAAGTGAGCGTCCTATCGCCTGGCGTCTGGTCTCGGTGACATTCCAACAGGAAGTGAGCGTCCTATCGCCTGGCGTCTGGTCTCGGTGACATTCCAACAGGAAGTGAGCGTCCTATCGCCTGGCGTCTGGTCTCGGTGACATTCCAACAGGAAGTGAGCGTCCTATCGCCTGGCGTCTGGTCTCGGTGTGGTGTTTCCCTCTGGAGTCTCTCTCTTAATGTGTTTGATGTTCAGATGCAGTCGGGGGCTCTGAAGCCAGAAATATGCAGATTAAATTTGCTTTTATTCCGGGAAACGTGGGCGTGGGTTCATTTTCCTGCAGAACGGCTCCTCCGTCTTCAGTTTGTCAGGATTGATTTGTCTCAGAGTTTCATCTCAGTTACGGACAGAAATGGTTTCAAGAGAGAGACGGAGACTCAGACGGAAT
>JABVMC010000095.1:55000-59881 GCA_013358685.1 Antennarius maculatus | reverse complement strand
CATACACACACACACACACACACACACACACACACACTGAATGGAAATAGCCTCACACAACCAGTCCACAGACATGTAATAATAAAGCCAGCAGCTTGTTTGGTTTCCACTCATGACGTATTCTGGTCATGAATACGACCAGGAACCCCGGGCGGACGGGTCATGTGACCTCCAGAAGGCGTGACTCCTGCTTGGACTCCCGAGGCGGGGCGGCTCCATTTGTATGGGCAGCGCAAAGCCGCTCATGAATATTCATGAAGCGTAAGGCAACATTGGTTGACAGTCAGCCTGTCGCTTCATCTCAGCAGCAATATTAAATCTCTGAAATATTTATCACTTATGGGTAAAGCAAAGACCTTCTTTTCATTTCCTGGCCATACACACCTGAGACAGGCCAGATAGTGTGTGCACATACAGTCGACCGCTCCGCGGGGCAATTATCCAGTTAGAGCTGCATAATGTAAATGACTGGGGTGTGTCGCTGAGGGGAATGCGTAAGTGACCATTTTTAAGTGGTGACATTCAACTAAAGCGGGAAGAAAACTGGAGAAATCTTTCTGCTGCCACAGTCTGCTTCTGATTTGACCGTCGCCTGAATCACAACTCTATCTCTATATCCCACAACTTTATTTTAATTTGAAGTGGGCGCCAATTAAAGTTCACAAACACAGTTTCTGTCTTGTTTTAT
The DNA here is from genome assembly GCA_013358685.1 of Antennarius maculatus. NCBI lineage: Eukaryota > Metazoa > Chordata > Actinopteri > Lophiiformes > Antennariidae > Antennarius > Antennarius maculatus. The sequence goes on along the minus strand of JABVMC010000095.1, from coordinate 59,193 downwards.
AACGAACGGCAGGTTTCCCTCATGTCTTGTGGTGATCAATTAAAAATATTAGAGCTTCTGTCCTTCAGCAGCTTCACCCCCACAGGGCTCCTCATCATCGTTTCTCATTGCAATAAACATGTTTTTGGTGATATTAACTAATTACTGGACTGAAGCTGAGGAGGTGGTCTGGATGTGTGATGAAGAGACGATGACCAGCTGACGCTGAAGGATGGACCGATGGTCGATCCAACAACCTCATGACCTCTGTTCCATTCCACAGTGTGTGGAGGAGAAGGTGAGGTCTGAAGATCTCCAGACCTTCAAGAGAATGAGAAGAGACATCTGCACCTGGAGGAACCTCTTTGTCAGCGTGAAGGGAAAAGTCTCAGTCAGTGAGGGCCTGTAGGTCCAGGCTATTAGCTGGAGATGTTAACGGTTCTGACAGTGTTCTGGACTTACATTGTGGAGCTACAATGGACCCAAAACTCTGTGGCTGCGTCATCACAGGAGAGGATCTGTTATGGTCTGGATTCTCATCTAGGAAGTCCTCCATGTCCCTGTTGGAACGTGAAGCTGCTGTTTGGCTCAAACTGAGCCCACAGGACTTGATCTGGATCACTTCCACCAGAAACTGATGGTGGTGTAGATCTGGTTCATCACATCACTCCTACAGATCATCAGGGGGACACATTCTGTACATCCACCCTCCAGCGGGGGGGGGGGGCGGGGACACTTTAATTAATGAGAGGTGGTGATGTGAGGATGAAATAGGAGCAGTCAGACGCCACACAGGAAGTAAACACGGCCGCGCCTCTCCCTCATTGTGTCTCTGCTGTCTGATGGAAGATAACGTGTCTGTTTACCGTGTCAGGGTTGTTCCAGAGCGCCGCGCCAGCGCCTGTCTTTGAAGTGTTAATTGGATCTGCTGGAAACCATCTTTGTTTTGAGATGAAAAAAAAAAGAGACTGTGTGTGTGTGTGTGTGTGTGTGTGTGTGTGTGTGTGTGTGTGTGTGTGTGTGTGTGTGTATCCTGGATCACACATTATTAAAACTAAAAGCTAAATTTGGCTGGTGTTTTCTGGATTCTCTGCATCGCTGCACCTTCAGCTTTGATCGTTTTTAAATGATCAAATTCCTTTTTCAAACCCGTCCGTCGATTTAAATGTGATGCAACCAACAGACGCTCCACCAACAGACGCTCTACCAACAGACGCTCCACCAACAGACGCTCTACCAACAGACGCTCTACCAACAGACGCTCCACCATCAGACGCTCTACCAACAGACGCTCTACCAACAGACGCTCTACCATCAGACACTCTACCAACAGACGCTCTACCAACAGACGCTCTACCAACAGACGTTCCACCAACAGACGCTCTACCAACAGACGCTCTACCAACAGACGCTCCACCAACAGACGCTCTACCAACAGACGCTCTACCAACAGACGCTCTACCAACAGACGCTCTACCAACAGATGCTCCACCAACAGACGTTCCACCAACAGACGCTCTACCAACAGACGCTCTACCAACAGACGCTCCACCAACAGACGCTCCACCAACAGACGCTCTACCATCAGACGCTCCACCATCAGACGCTCTACCAACAGACGCTCCACCAACAGACGTTCCACCAACAGACGCTCTACCAACAGACGCTCCACCAACAGACGCTCCACCAACAGACGCTCTACCAACAGACGCTCCACCAACAGACGCTCTACCAACAGACGCTCCACCAACAGACGCTCTACCAACAGACGCTCTACCAACAGACGCTCTACCAACAGACGCTCCACCAACAGACGCTCTACCAACAGACGCTCCACCAACAGACGCTCTACCATCAGATGCTCCACCAACAGACGCTCCACCAACAGACGCTCTACCAACAGACGCTCTACCAACAGACGCTCTACCAACAGACACGCCACCAACAGACGCTCTACCATCAGACGCTTTACCATCAGATGCTCCACCAACAGACGCTCTACCAACAGACGCTCTACCATCAGACGCTTTACCATCAGATGCTCCACCAACAGACGCTCTACCAACAGACGCTCTACCAACAGACGCTCCACCAACAGACGCTCTACCAACAGACGCGCCACCAACAGATGCTCTACCAACACACGCTCTACCAACAGACGCTCCACCAACAGACGCTCTACCAACAGACGCTCCACCAACAGACGCTCTACCAACAGACACTCCACCAACAGACGCTCCACCAACAGACGCTCTACCAACAGACGCTCTAACAACAGACACTCCACCAACAGACGCTCTACCAACAGACGCTCTACCAACAGACGCTCTACCAACAGACACTCCACCAACAGACGCTCTACCAACAGACGCTCTAACAACAGACGCTCCACCAACAGACGCTCTACCAACAGACGCTCTAACAACAGACGCTCTACCAACACACGCTCCACCAACAGACGCTCTAACAACAGACGCTCCACCAACAGACGCTCTATCAGGTATCCTGTCAATCTGGTGTTTGGCTTTAACACAATTTTTATGGCATTGGATGAAGATCTGAGTCCATTTGGAAAGGAGCCCTGATGGGAGCCGGTCTGGGTCCGGGTCCAGGTTAGACAACGGGGGGGGGGGGTGATCGACGGTGTTTGGGTTGCCGGGGCAACAGGTAACGCTGACATACTCACCCAAAGTGACCTCCGTCTGCATGGGCATGGACAGCGCCGGGTGCTTGACCTCGCAGCTGAACAGGGCGTCGTTGTCCAGTTGGGGGTTGAGGGTCCAGGTGAGCCGGGCCTGGACCACAACTGACCCGTCGCTCTGGGGCAGGTGGGCGTGGCTGAAGTAGTACAGCGGGTCGGTGCTGTGCACCCAGCGGGGGAACTCCCGGCTCACCACCGTCTCCGGGATCACCTCCGTGGTGGGGCTGGGCTGGTGGGCCTGCTGGCCCTGGGTGTGGCCCCGGTGGGGGGTCTCCGTGTGGAGCCGGGACGAGCGGCCCTCGGGGTTTAGGAGGGACAGGGACCGCTGCAGTTTGGTGTCGTCCAGGTCCCTGCTGATGAGGGGCCTGGCTCCTCGGACGCCCGCCGAGCCGGCGCCCTGCTCACCGCCGGGGCTCTGGGTGTAGGAGATCACCTCGATCAGCTCGCCGTCACGCTTGAAGTACACCTTCAACACAAGGACAGAGGCTCCAGTGAGACGCAGTGACACACACATGTATGTGGTACAGGACCTGCTGCGTGTCCCATCGGTGACATTTATCTATTTATTTCTTCAGTTTATTTCTCCTTTCCACACGTTATTACAACAGACTTTACTCTCACCAGGGTTGGAACATCAGCAACAACATCAGAAAAAAAAAAGGGTTGACGGGTAGAAGCCATTGGCTTGTAAGGTTCCCGCCCCCTAAATCAACAACATCTCTCTCATTGCAGCACATTGTCAACCAATACATACATTACATGTTACAAATCAATTTCAATTATTTTATTCTGGTACGTTGTTGTTTTAATCCATCCATTTAGTCCAATAGGCGTGCATCTTTGCACACTTCTTCAGTTCTTGAGAAGAGTCCAAATTTTGTTAATGTTCATTTTTTTATTCCTTTCAAGGGTTGTTTCTGGTCAATTTTATGATTTCAGCACCGTTGGAGCAGTCGTAACATCTGCGTGTACTCAGTTACTGCACTGAGGTTACCGTGACATTTGTTTCACAGGATTAACAACATGAAGTTTAATTCACCATAACAGTCCAGTCCTTTAACCATCATTCACGTCCGAAATATAACCTTGCAAAATCATGTTTTTAAAAGCGTTTTTAAAGGCAGTTAGAGTTCCCACACTCTTAATTTCATTCTCCAGTTTATTCCAATGACATCCTGAACAGGTGAGTCTATCTGCTAGAACATTAACGACTAACTAGACAACACCAACAGGAAGTCAGCTGGTTCATCGCTGTCAGTGCACCTAACAGCAATACATGATAGTGATAATAGCCCCGCCCCTGGAATTAGGAATCACAGTATTTTCTGCACTATAAGGCACAACTAAAAGCCTTAAAATCTGTATACATTTAATTATTTTGAAGTTATTTGAGATCAACAGCGTTTCAGCCGTGGTGGTTCGCTTCAGGCTCCAGAGTCGTGCATTTCAAAGAGAGCTCAGACCAGACGGAGTGAACACAGATTCAGTCTCGATGTTTTATTGTTGTTTTCTC
>JABVMC010000095.1:0-50000 GCA_013358685.1 Antennarius maculatus | reverse complement strand
AAAACCAGACCAACACCAGACCAACAAGCTGACCAACACCAGACCAACACCAGACCAAAACCAGACCAACACGCTGACCAACACCAGACCAAAACCAGACCAAAACCAGACCAACACGCTGACCAACACCAGACCAACACCAGACCAAAACCAGACCAACACGCTGACCAACACCAGACCAACACGCTGACCAACACGCTGACCAACACCAGACCTACACCAGACCGACACCAGACCGACACCAGACCGACACCAGACCAACACCAGACCAACACCAGACCGACACCAGACCAACACCAGACCAACACCAGACCAACACCAGACCAACAAGCTGACCAACACCAGACCAACACCAGACCAACACCAGACCGACACCAGACCGACACCAGACCGACACCAGACCAACATGCTGACCAACACCAGACCGACACCAGACCGACACCAGACCGACACCAGACCAACACCAGACCAACACCAGACCGACACCAGACCAACACCAGACCAACACCAGACCAACACCAGACCAACAAGCTGACCAACACCAGACCAACACCAGACCAACACCAGACCAACAAGCTGACCAACACCAGACCAACACGCTGACCAACACCAGACCAACAAGCTGACCAACACCAGACCAACACCAGACCAACACCAGACCAACACGCTGACCAACACCAGACCAACACCAGACCAACACCAGACCAACAAGCTGACCAACACCAGACCAACACGCTGACCAACACCAGACCAACAAGCTGACCAACACCTGACCAACACCAGACCAACACCAGACCAACACCAGACCAACACGCTGACCAACACCAGACCAACACCAGACCAAAACCAGACCAACACCAGACCAACAAGCTGACCAACACCAGACCAACACGCTGACCAACACCAGACCAACACCAGACCAACACCAGACCAACACCAGACCAAAACCAGACCAACACGCTGACCAACACCAGACCAACACCAGACCAACACGCTGACCAACACCAGACCAACACCAGACCAACACGCTGACCAACACCAGACCAACACGCTGACCAAGACCAGACCAACACGCTGACCAACACCAGACCAACACCAGACCAACACGCTGACCAACACCAGACCAACACCAGACCAACACCAGACCAACACGCTGACCAACACCAGACCAACAAGCTGACCAACACCAGACCAACACCAGACCAACACCAGACCAACACGCTGACCAACACCAGAACAACACGCTGACCAAAACCAGACCAACAAGCTGACCAACACCAGACCAACACGCTGACCAACACCAGACCAACACGCTGACCAACACCAGACCAACACCAGACCAACACGCTGACCAACACCAGACCAACACGCTGACCAACACCAGACAAACACCAGACCAACACCAGACCAACATCAGACCAACACGCTGACCAACACCAGACCAACACCAGACCAACACCAGACCAACACGCTGACCAACACCAGACCAACACCAGACCAACACGCTGACCAACACCAGACCAACACGCTGACCAACACCAGACCAACACCAGACCAACACCAGACCAACACGCTGACCAACACCAGACCAACACCAGACCAACATCAGACCAACACGCTGACCAACACCAGACCAACACCAGACCAACACCAGACCAACAAGCTGACCAACACCAGACCAACACCAGACCAACACCAGACCAACACCAGACCAACACGCTGACCAACACCAGACCAACACCAGACCAACACGCTGACCAACACCAGACCAACACCAGACCAACACCAGACCAACACGCTGACCAACACCAGACCAACACCAGACCAACACGCTGACCAACACCAGACCAACACGCTGACCAACACCAGACCAACACCAGACCAATACCAGACCAACACCAGACCAACAAGCTGACCAACACCAGACCAACACCAGACCAACACGCTGACCAACACCAGACCAACACCAGACCAACACGCTGACCAACACCAGACCAACACCAGACCAAAACCAGACCAACACGCTGACCAACACCAGACCAACACCAGACCAACACGCTGACCAACACCAGACCAACACCAGACCAACACCAGACCAACACGCTGACCAACACCAGACCAACACCAGACCAACACGCTGACCAACACCAGACCAACACGCTGACCAACACCAGACCAACACCAGACCAACACCAGACCAACACGCTGACCAACACCAGACCAACACCAGACCAACATCAGACCAACACGCTGACCAACACCAGACCAACACCAGACCAACACCAGACCAACAAGCTGACCAACACCAGACCAACACCAGACCAACACCAGACCAACACCAGACCAACACGCTGACCAACACCAGACCAACACCAGACCAACACGCTGACCAACACCAGACCAACACCAGACCAACACCAGACCAACACGCTGACCAACACCAGACCAACACCAGACCAACACGCTGACCAACACCAGACCAACACGCTGACCAACACCAGACCAACACCAGACCAATACCAGACCAACACCAGACCAACAAGCTGACCAACACCAGACCAACACCAGACCAACACGCTGACCAACACCAGACCAACACCAGACCAACACGCTGACCAACACCAGACCAACACCAGACCAACACCAGACCAACACGCTGACCAACACCAGACCAACACCAGACCAACACGCTGACCAACACCAGACCAACACCAGACCAACACCAGACCAACACCAGACCAACACGCTGACCAACACCAGACCGACACCAGACCGACACCAGACCGACACCAGACCAACACCAGACCAACACCAGACCAACACCAGACCAACAAGCTGACCAACACCAGACCAACACCAGACCGACACCAGACCAACACCAGACCAACACGCTGACCAACACCAGACCGACACCAGAACGACACCAGACCGACACCAGACCGATACCAGACCAACACGCTGACCAACACCAGACCAACACCAGACCAACAAGCTGACCAACACCAGACCAACACGCTGACCAACACCAGACCAACACCAGACCAACACCAGACCAACACCAGACCAACACCAGACCAACAAGCTGACCAACACCAGACCAACACCAGACCAACAAGCTGACCAACACCAGACCAACACCAGACCAACAAGCTGACCAACACCAGACCAACACCAGACCAACAAGCTGACCAACATCAGACCAAAACGCTGACCAACACCAGACCAACACCAGACCAACACCAGACCAACACTAGACCAACAAGCTGACCAACACCAGACCAACACCAGACCAACAAGCTGACCAACACCAGACCAACACCAGACCAACAAGCTGACCAACACCAGACCAACACGCTGACCAACACCAGACCAACACCAGACCAACACCAGACCAACAAGCTGACCAACACCAGACCAACACCAGACCAACACGCTGACCAACACCAGACCGACACCAGACCAACACCAGACCAACACCAGACCGACACCAGACCAACACCGGACCAACACCAGACCAACACCAGACCAACAAGCTGACCAACACCAGACCAACACCAGACCAACACCAGACCAACAAGCTGACCAACACCAGACCAACACCAGACCAACACCAGACCAACAAGCTGACCAACACCAGACCAACACCAGACCAACACCAGACCAACACGCTGACCAACACCAGACCAACACGCTGACCAACACGCTGACCAACACCAGACCGACACCAGACCGACACCAGACCGACACCAGACCAACACCAGACCAACACCAGACCGACACCAGACCAACACCAGACCAACACCAGACCAACATCAGACCAACAAGCTGACCAACACCAGACCAACACCAGACCGACACCAGACCGACACCAGACCAACATGCTGACCAACACCAGACCGACACCAGACCGACACCAGACCGACACCAGACCAACACCAGACCAACACCAGACCAACACCAGACCGACACCAGACCAACACCACACCAACACCAGACCAACACCAGACCAACAAGCTGACCAACACCAGACCAACACCAGACCAACACCAGACCAACAAGCTGACCAACACCAGACCAACACGCTGACCAACACCAGACCAACAAGCTGACCAACACCAGACCAACACCAGACCAACACCAGACCAACACGCTGACCAACACCAGACCAACACCAGACCAACACCAGACCAACAAGCTGACCAACACCAGACCAACACGCTGACCAACACCAGACCAACAAGCTGACCAACACCAGACCAACACCAGACCAACACCAGACCAACACGCTGACCAACACCAGACCAACACCAGACCAAAACCAGACCAACACCAGACCAACAAGCTGACCAACACCAGACCAACACGCTGACCAACACCAGACCAACACCAGACCAACACCAGACCAACACCAGACCAAAACCAGACCAACACGCTGACCAACACCAGACCAACACCAGACCAACACGCTGACCAACACCAGACCAACACCAGACCAACACGCTGACCAACACCAGACCAACACGCTGACCAAGACCAGACCAACACGCTGACCAACACCAGACCAACACCAGACCAACACGCTGACCAACACCAGACCAACACCAGACCAACACCAGACCAACACGCTGACCAACACCAGACCAACAAGCTGACCAACACCAGACCAACACCAGACCAACACCAGACCAACACGCTGACCAACACCAGAACAACACGCTGACCAACACCAGACCAACAAGCTGACCAACACCAGACCAACACGCTGACCAACACCAGACCAACACGCTGACCAACACCAGACCAACACCAGACCAACACGCTGACCAACACCAGACCAACACGCTGACCAACACCAGACCAACACCAGACCAACACCAGACCAACATCAGACCAACACGCTGACCAACACCAGACCAACACCAGACCAACACCAGACCAACACGCTGACCAACACCAGACCAACACCAGACCAACACGCTGACCAACACCAGACCAACACGCTGACCAACACCAGACCAACACCAGACCAACACCAGACCAACACGCTGACCAACACCAGACCAACACCAGACCAACATCAGACCAACACGCTGACCAACACCAGACCAACACCAGACCAACACCAGACCAACAAGCTGACCAACACCAGACCAACACCAGACCAACACCAGACCAACACGCTGACCAACACCAGACCAACACGCTGACCAACACCAGACCAACACCAGACCAACACCAGACCAACACGCTGACCAACACCAGACCAACACCAGACCAACACGCTGACCAACACCAGACCAACACGCTGACCAACACCAGACCAACACCAGACCAATACCAGACCAACACCAGACCAACAAGCTGACCAACACCAGACCAACACCAGACCAACACGCTGACCAACACCAGACCAACACCAGACCAACACGCTGACCAACACCAGACCAACACCAGACCAACACCAGACCAACACGCTGACCAACACCAGACCAACACCAGACCAACACGCTGACCAACACCAGACCAACACCAGACCAACACCAGACCAACACGCTGACCAACACCAGACCGACACCAGACCGACACCAGACCGACACCAGACCAACACCAGACCAACACCAGACCAACACCAGACCAACAAGCTGACCAACACCAGACCAACACCAGACCGACACCAGACCAACACCAGACCAACACGCTGACCAACACCAGACCGACACCAGAACGACACCAGACCGACACCAGACCGATACCAGACCAACACGCTGACCAACACCAGACCAACACCAGACCAACAAGCTGACCAACACCAGACCAACACGCTGACCAACACCAGACCAACACCAGACCAACACCAGACCAACACCAGACCAACACCAGACCAACAAGCTGACCAACACCAGACCAACACCAGACCAACAAGCTGACCAACACCAGACCAACACCAGACCAACAAGCTGACCAACACCAGACCAACACCAGACCAACAAGCTGACCAACACCAGACCAAAACGCTGACCAACACCAGACCAACACCAGACCAACACCAGACCAACACTAGACCAACAAGCTGACCAACACCAGACCAACACCAGACCAACAAGCTGACCAACACCAGACCAACACCAGACCAACAAGCTGACCAACACCAGACCAACACGCTGACCAACACCAGACCAACACCAGACCAACACCAGACCAACAAGCTGACCAACACCAGACCAACACCAGACCAACACGCTGACCAACACCAGACCGACACCAGACCAACACCAGACCAACACCAGACCTACACCAGACCAACACCGGACCAACACCAGACCAACACCAGACCAACAAGCTGACCAACACCAGACCAACACCAGACCAACACCAGACCAACAAGCTGACCAACACCAGACCAACACCAGACCAACACCAGACCAACAAGCTGACCAACACCAGACCAACACCAGACCAACACCAGACCAACACGCTGACCAACACGCTGACCAACACCAGACCAACACCAGACCAACACCAGACCAACACGCTGACCAACACGCTGACCAACACCAGACCGACACCAGACCGACACCAGACCAACACCAGACCGACACCAGACCAACACCAGACCAACAAGCTGACCAACACCAGACCAACACCAGACCAACACGCTGACCAACACGCTGACCAACACCAGACCAACACCAGACCAACACGCTGACCAACACGCTGACCAACACCAGACCGACACCAGACCGACACCAGACCAACACCAGACCGACACCAGACCAACACCAGACCAACACCAGACCAACAAGCTGACCAACACCAGACCAACACCAGACCAACAAGCTGACCAACACCAGACCAACACGCTGACCAAAACGCTGACCAACACCAGACCGACACCAGACCGACACCAGACCAACACCAGACCGACACCAGACCAACACCAGACCAACACCAGACCAACAAGCTGACCAACACCAGACCGACACCAGACCGACACCAGACCAACACCAGACCAACACCAGACCAACACGCTGACCAACACCAGACCGACACCAGACCGACACCAGACCAACACCAGACAAACAAGCTGACCAACACCAGACCAACACCAGACCAACACGCTGACCAACACGCTGACCAACACCAGACCAACACGCTGACCAACACGCTGACCAACACCAGACCGCCACCAGACCGACACCAGACCAACACCAGACCAACACCAGACCGACACCAGACCAACACCAGACCAACACCAGACCAACAAGCTGACCAACACCAGACCAACACGCTGACCAACACCAGACCGACACCAGACCGACACCAGACCAACACCAGACCAACACCAGACCGACACCAGACCAACACCAGACCGACACCAGACCGACACCAGACCGACACCAGACCGACACCAGACCAATACCAGACCAACACCAGACCAACAACCTGACCAACACCAGACCAACACCAGACCAACAAGCTGACCAACACCAGACCGACACCAGACCGACACCAGACCGACACCAGACCAACACCAGACCAACACGCTGACCAACACCAGACCGACACCAGACCAAAACCAGACCAACACCAGACCAACACGCTGACCAACATCAGACCGACACCAGACCGACACCAGACCAACACCAGACCGACACCAGACCAACACCAGACCAACACCAGACCAACACGCTGACCAACACCAGACCGACACCAGACCGACACCAGACCAACACCAGACCAACACCAGACCGACACCAGACCAACACCAGACCAACACCAGACCAACACGCTGACCAACACCAGACCAACACCAGAACGACACCAGACCAACACCAGACCAACACCAGACCGACACCAGACCAACACCAGACCAACACCAGACCAACAAGCTGACCAACACCAGACCGACACCAGACCGACACCAGACCGACACCAGACCAACAAGCTGACCAACACGCTGGTGAAGAAACGGATTCCATTCCAAACGTGAACACGGTCCTTAAACGAGTCAGCGGACTGGATCAGTGTCCCAGCCCGACACCGAGGGGTTAATGGAAGCATCTCAAACGTACTGAATCAGAAACATGTGAACACACACACACACACACACACACACACACACACACACACACACACACACACACACACACACACACACACACACACACACACACACACCTTCATTTACATCGATTAATCAGGCCCGAGTCAAAAGGACAAGGCAGCAATTTTCATAATGACGGAGCGATTGAATGAGAGGCAGAGAGGATGGGGGGGGGCAGGGGGAAGGACATGGGGGGCTGTCATTATCTGTCTCTTGTCCAATCAGGACGGCTTGTGTTTGGAGGATGCTGTAATGAGCGGCACGAGGACCAGCTTGACTTCATGACATCATATAGAAACAATACCACAGTGAATGGAACCCCCCCAGGAGGATGGGGGTGTTCCAACATTCTCCTGAATGTGTATGAGCTGGTGCAGCACTAACAGACATTAATGACAGGAACCCATCAGGTACAACTGGCCGTCATCCTGCTGCTGTTGCTGGACTAAAGGGGTGCGTTCCATTATGAAAGGACCCCCGGTAGCTGCAGGACCGTTAGCGTGTTCCATCAGGACACGGCTATGAAAGATGAGTGTTAGTGGAACCACAGACCACCACGCCTCGGATCAGACTACTTTCTGCTACGCCGCCGCCGCTGCCGCCGCCGCCGTTCCTTCATTCCAACAACTTTAACCCATCGCTGCCCTTCTACCTGCAGGATGTGGGTCATTATTAATGGAGTAGCAGCAGTGGGTCTGAGATGACATAATAATGTAGCATGTAGCATTGTAGGCTAACCCTACCTGGAGGGGATGATGTTCACGAATGTGAGGTCTGCATTAACTCAGGGCTGCATGAACTTCTTCAAATGTGTGTTAAGCCTGAAGTGTGAGACATTACACAGGATGATCAAAGGCAAAGGGGCGTTGCTTAGCAACAGAGAATATCTTTCAAGGACCCGACAAAATATCCTGAAACAAACACACAGCTTCAGTCGGAGTTCGGGGGAAGAGTTTGTGTCAGAGGTCAGGGTCAGGCTGTGGGTCACGATCATGACCCTGATCACACCGTCAGGACGCGAGAGGTCCACTTCGCTTTTAATGAAAAGAATCTACAGATAAAACAATCAGGTGACAATGAGGTGGAAACGTGAGTGAAGCTGCAGCTTCAGGATCCAAACCTTTACAACGCCGTCAGTCAGGGGTTATAACCTGTTTCTTTATGTGACGTTAAAGCGGGTTTCAGCTCACTGTGCAGCTCAGTAATACGTTTATTGTCAAGGTTTACTTCCTGTTCTCACAGTGGACAGTTACGAGCATCATTGACTGGTTTCAGTGTGACAGACACTGGAAAAGGTGGAGGAACGTTATTTATCTGCTGTTTGGTGCAGCTGGATGAATGGCGTGTTCTCTGTGAGGCGCGCCGTGATGTGACATTGAAAATACAGCTGACAAAAGCTCATTCCACCAAACGCCTGCGGGCAGCAGCGCCGACGGAGACCAAATAAGTTTCATCAAAAGCAACGGGAGCGTTTGAAGCTGCAGACACACAACCGGGCCGGAGCCGTTCACACAAATACTAACAAACACGCTAATGACTTTCATTATGCAGCATGACTGTGGAAAACAGCATAAATAGAACAAATGCTTTGTAAATGTGCACATTCTTAAAACTGACTGCTCATCAAGGACAATAATTGATGGTTCTTTTCTGTTTTTTTTCTTTACAAACTGATTAAAGGGTTGGTATTATTCCCAGAGGTCTGGAACAGACATCCAGGCGTCCCATTGGACACGTCTGATTTCAGATTGTTAATACATGTTAAACAGCAACATACCACCAGTTTGACTCTGTTCATGTCACCACAGGTCCTGTTGGGTCATTTACCCCATCCACACGGGTCGTAGTTCCTGAGACAGTCGTCCAGCTGGAACATTCCTAACAATCATTCAACAACCATCCTTGAAATCCGGCGCTACTCCTGTGTTATTTAAAGGAATCATTTTACTGACTGACGGCCATAGAGAGAGATCTCATTAAGAAAAGTTTGCAGGACTTACTCAGAGCCAACTTCTAACAACCTCTTGTGAAACCTGCCAGTTTGTTGGCTGGTTCTGGAACGGTCCAACAGAACACGCGGCGGGTCGTAATCAGCTCTGCACACAGCCAGACCCACTTTCACAGCCGGCTTCAGCTCTTGCATCACTCCATCATTAACCTGCGTCAGTTTGCCTCCAGGACAGACTAGTAGTGCCCATGAACTGGGTTTCCTTCCAGGCACAAAGTGGGCAACACGGGGGGTGGGTGCTGTCCACGTTGAGACCACCAGGGGCCGTACCAGCGGGGTCTGAACACCTCCTGTAAGCCAAGCTGCTGGGTTTAGAGAGCTACAGATGTGTTTCATACGCGCTGAAACATAAATGACCTGCTGAGATCTTTGAGGCCCTTTCACGCCCCGCCCACACGCAGCCCGGATCTTTATGACAACGCAACTGTTTTCCTACGGTTACGCCTTCCGTCCACCTGACAACGCAGATATCCGGGACCGAAACGCCGCCAAAGTGAAGTTTTTTGTAAACGCCGGGTCTGCGTTGTCGTGGTGACGCTGCAACCCAAACTTTTCCCACCTGGGGGGCGTCTCCCTGCGACGAAAACCGCTGTGACGTCAGTGTGTGTGACCCGTGTCTACATGTACACAGAATGGACGGAGTTAAAAGCGGTTATTTTCTGACGTGTAACAGCTCCACGGCGAACACGCCTTGATGAACACGCTGACAGCTGGATATGTTCGTCTGTTTCTTTATGAGTCATGAAGTTTATTTATTTATTTATTCATTCATTCATTCGTTCACGTTCCTCGCCAAACACGTCGATGCTAGTTCTGGGTCAGACCGGGACGCGCTGCCCCCTGGTGGAGAACCCTGTGATGGAGGTCGTCCTCTCTCCTGTCGTTCCTGGAGTTGTTCTGCCGATAACGTGTTGATCCACTCGTGGTTACGTGTGGACGCAGATTTTTTCGAAAACGCTGTCGTGTGGACGCAAATTTTTTTCTATGCGGGGAAAAAAAGGATGCCCTTTCAAAAAGATCCAGCTACGTGTGGACGTAGCCTTAAAGTACAGTAAAGATGAGCGGCGGCGTTGAGCATTAATGGATTAAAGCTCCCTGTGAAATCACAACAGGAAGCGGCTGACAGATTTAAATCAGTCACCTTGTGTTCACCTCTGAAGCCTCTCTCAGACTCATAATTGCTGTTTTCTCAGGCCCACCTCCGAACACCCGTGGATGATGATTAATGGCCCAGTGTGAAGACACAGTCAGGGACCACCCTCACACAGACGCCGTGAGCTCACATGACACCAGGCGTGTGCGCCTCACGTCTATTTTAAGCCTTACCTTGCCTCGCACTTGACAAGCTGATGCTAATAGTTGTGTGTAGACGTCACCTGACACGCTGGCGTCGTCAAAACGCTGCGTTTGTGCTGATAATCATCACCATCATGTCACGGTGATTAAATGAGCTGCTCAGAGTGTCTCATCAATAACGTTCATGTCTGTTTGCCCAATCTGATCCACCTTTATAATGACTGCACTGCTTGACTAGGTTAGTGCTGGTAATCCATCACGTCAGTGTGTCATCAGCGTAACAGCAGTGACGACTACGCTAAAGCATTAGCTGTGTGCTTCAGCCAATGAGCTGGAGCTCAGGGTGTGTCCACAGCACCTTGACTTGAACTAACCTGTGTGCTCATCCCATAAAACATAATGAAGAGTCAACACAACGCAGAATTTCTTTTGTTGTACCAACAACAGGGTGGAGGAAAGTGTCAGGTGTGATGTGTGATAGAAGAGTTTCAGCTAAAATGAAAGGAAAGGTGTACAAAACTGTGGTGAGACCAGCGATGTTGTTTGGTCTAGAGACAGTGTCACTGAGGAAAAGACAGGAGGACAGAGCTGGAGGTAGCAGAGATGAAGATGCTGAGGTTCTCTCTGGGAGTGACCAGGAAGGATAGGATCAGGAATGAGTACATCAGAGGGACAGCACATGTTAGAGGTTTTGGAGATAAAGTCAGAGAGGCCAGACTGAGATGGTTTGGACATGTCCAGAGGAGAGATAGTGAATATATTGGTAGAAGGATGCTGAGTTTTGAACTGCCAGGCAGGAGGCCTAGAGGAAGACCAAAGAGGAGGTTTATGGATGTAGTGAAAGAGGACATGAAGGTAGTTGGTGTGAGAGAAGAGGATGCAAAGGACAGGGTTAGATGGAGGCAATTGATTCGCTGTGGAGACCCCTGAAGGGAAAAGCCAAAAGGAAAAGAAGAAGAAGCACCAACAACAGCGATGTTGCTGCAGCGGCGCCCTCCAGTGGACGGGCGCCGCGGTGCACCTTCAGCAGTAACTCACCGACGGGGCCGGTTTCCCTCCTTTCGCAGTGCAGACGAGAGTGAAATTCTGGGCTTGGTATCGACTGAAGGGGGCTGGAGTGTTTTCTGCCACCACTGAAATGTTGTTCGGAGGCGCTGTGGAGGACAGAGGAAGGCTTTGTGAAAAACTTCCCCAAACATTTGATAGACAGAAAAGCAACCTCAGATACTTATAAAGTGCAAGAAAACAGCCACCTTCACTTTCTCGAGCAATTCAGGAGTTATTTTTGAGATGAGATTTAATGTTAGGGCTGCACAGCAGAGAGGAGACAGAGTGGAGAAAGAACAAAGCTGTTGTGCCCTGACTTTTAAAATAATACACACTAAAACAAATGTGACGACCTGCTTTAACTGTCTGCTCTATTCTAAGGGAAGCAGGAACCTGCTCAGAGAATCTCCACTTAAAATGGTAGCAGTACAGTCGGGACAATATGTTCTAAACTCCCCAGGGCTCATGTGAGTCAGATGAGGCTGATAAGGTGGAAAATCTCATACATATCATATCGCCACCTTTCCATTTGTGTGTCTCCAGGGATTCCAGCAAGTGTGTCATGGCAGCGTAAAGGGAAAACATTCCAGCAAGACTTTGCAGAATTACAGAGGAGCACTGGGAGCAGAACGAGGTAATAAATGGAAATCTCCCACATCCCCCAGAAAATCAGCTGCTCAACATGCACTTCTCTGCTTCCCTTGTTGTGTCTCAGAGAATATGATGATGATGACGAGACCCTATTTTAGCTGAACACACAGTCCAATACTGATCTGGTTCTGGTTGGCGAAGACCAAACATTCTGTAGAGTTTAGGTTTATATATACGTATACGTATATATATATATATATATATATATATATATAGCATTGAGTGATATATATCGCTTACTTTAACATTCCTAGTGAAGCAATTTGCAATCTTTTTTTTATTAACCATGAAACTGACAGATTTTGATCAATAATAGTAATACGGTTGGACATTAGAACTCATGAAACGAGTTTCATTAATTAAAACAGACTGCTGGAGGGTGGAGGTACTGTATGTCCTCCACAGGCCGGCCTCATCGTTTTAATGTTCAGACCTTGGATTTTAAAACAAAACTTTGACTTATTACTATTCAATTCTGAGACTTCTTTTTGTAATAAACTTAAATAATTTTGTATATTTATCACATGAAAAACATCAGTGTAGTAGCTTTAGCTCCTACAAATCACATTCAGAAGCTTTGGTGACGCCTGACGGAAGCGTGAAGACCCCTGATCACCTGAACCTTTGTCAATCCATCAGTCAATGCTTCAAGGTAGAAAAAAGAACACGTCCACGCAGGAGGAAGGTCACACAACGTGTAAATATCCGCTGGTTTCAGAGTCCTGACATGACTAGTAATTGATTTAAAGTGGGAATGGGGGTTGATGGAATGCCTCAGTGTTTCCACACCTCTTAATTGCTTATAGATGGGATTCATATGGTAGTCAATTAACCTCAGAACACTCCATTAGCTTAGTGACAAGCCTACACCAACCGGGCATATGATAAGCTGTCAGAGGTGTCTGCTCGTGACCAATCACGCTCAAGCGCTTGACACACAAAGGTTGTCAAGCAATGAAGTGCCTCTAGAACAGTGATAGTGTTCCAATATGCAGAGCATATAACTGGAAAGAACAGCTTTATGGCTTTATAACATTGATTGTTCCGTTCTATAAAGCAGCGTTGTGTTGCCAATATATGTCTAAAAGCATTAAAATATTTTTTCATCTTTGCTTCAAGGCTGCTTGGTCGTGTCGTTAAAAAATATGATTGTTTTGCACAATACAGATAGTAAAACATGACAAGACTAAATAATAGTACACTGAAGCTCACACGTCTCATGCAGAAAAAGTTAAGGTCATGAAATTCAGTTTGATTAGATTCAAACTGATTAATGTCAAGTTGTAAGCTTCTACTTGACTGATGGGTACGGGTAGTCCCCTGACAATCAGCTGCAGGGACGGCCGTCGTTTAGTCTGAATAACACCATGAACCGAACCTCTGGTAGTCCCCCATGAACCAAACCTCTGGTAGTCCCCCACGAACCAAACCTCTGGTAGTCCCCCACGAACCGAACCTCTGGCAGTCCCTCACAAACCGAACCTCTGGCAGTCCCCCACAAACTGAACCTCTGGTAGTCCCCCATGAACCGAACCTCTGGTAGTCCCCCACGAACCAAACCTCTGGCAGTCCCCCATGAACCGAACCTCTGGTAGTCCCCCACGAACCAAACCTCTGGCAGTCCCCCATGAACCGAACCTCTGGCAGTCCCCCACAAACTGAACCTCTGGTAGTCCCCCATGAACCGAACCTCTGGTAGTCCCCCACGAACCAAACCTCTGGCAGTCCCCCATGAACCGAACCTCTGGTAGTCCCCCACGAACCAAACCTCTGGCAGTCCCCCATGAACCGAACCTCTGGCAGTCCCCTCACAAACCTGAACCTCTGGTAGTCCCCCATGAACCGAACCTCTGGTAGTCCCCCACGAACCAAACCTCTGGCAGTCCCCCATGAACCGAACCTCTGGCAGTCCCTCACAAACCGAACCTCTGGCAGTCCCTCACAAACCGAACCTCTGGCAGTCCCTCACAAACCGAACCTCTGGCAGTCCCTCACAAACCGAACCTCTGGCAGTCCCTCACAAACCGAACCTCTGGTAGTCCCCCATGAACCGAACTTCTGAGTTGGGTTCACAGGAAGTGAACAGATCAGTTTTATGTTCTGCCTCGTAGGCGAGTGTCCAGCTCAAGGCCAAAGAAAACAACAAGCCTTAATGACATTAAAACCAACACCTTCCAACACCTTCTGAGATCAAGGTGGTTGCCTGTGGAGCTGCAGCCCCTTAAATCTTATTTAATTACGCTTCTCTCTTCAGCTCAGAGTTTATCCAGCTTGTTAAAGGCTGAACAAAATCTACCCCTCGATTTTAATGTTTGTTTCAAGCTGTCCTTTGGCTGTGTTACAGAAACATGTACACCATTCATCACCAAGAACAACATATCAACGACTGAGCGTCTTCACAAGGTTACTGTCTAGTATGTTGATGCTGATACTCAAAATGTAGAACGCTCCAAGTTTGCTCAACAATACACAGAAGTCTTGGGTTGAAAATAGCTAAAGACAAGAAACTAACAAGAAGACAAAACTTAAAATACCAATATCTTTGAAATTAGTCTGGAAGTTTCTCTAAGAATTCAAATGATCCAAGTTTAAAAATTCCAAATTCTCTCTGCACCCTTCATTTCCTTTACATAATGCAAACTGGAGCTGAATAATATCTCAAACAGCCCTGTATGCCTGGCATGCTGATTACCACACAGGTTTATTTATTCATTCCACAGAATTGATCAAATATTTTTGGGAGTCTATTATTTATTTTTGGCCTGTTAATCTTTCACTTCAGTGAGTCCAATTTTGTTAAACTTCTCTTTACATTGTTCTCTGAGGTTTTGAAAGTCTGCAGACTTCATGAGGTCATGAAAGCCTTTCAAGTCACTGTAGTAAAGTTGGCCTTTAAAGATGTTCTCATACACAAAAGCTGTTTGATCTACAGGAGAAGAATGTGAAATATATTTACCCACTGTGTGCAGGATACCCTTTATATACTGCTATATACTGCTCGCTTCTTATTGTATGAATACAAATGAATACAAAAGCAGAACTGAACAAATGTGTACCAATGAAAACCTGCAGTCTCAGTTTTTATTTTTACTTCCTACAGCCTGCATCAGCACCTGATGCTTTAAAAGCCCCATCAATAATGATCTCTAATAAGCTCAATTTGTCATTTCCCACCAACTTATATCCCTTAGGACCATTATGTCTTACGTAAAAAAAAAAAAAAAGATATATATACGCTGAATTTGCAGAACAAACACACGTTAAATGCTCCCTAGAGAACGTTTCCCATGGCCTCATAATTAAAGGATTTAGAGCTCTGGGGACAGCTGTAGTCACAGGAAATACTCCCAATGTCCCCTAGAGCTGAGCGGCCTGGTCTCAAGCTCACATCTCTGGGGGTTCATTCATATGTGGGGGGACGATGGCACCAAGGTCATCCTCAGCTCACTTTCACTGGCAGTAATTCTGTGTTAAGTATTTGACGAAGCAGTGTTTTTTTTAATTATTATATTATGAGCCTGAGGGTCCAAAGACATCCATATAAATTTTCATACATTTTGTGAAGTTAAATGCTAAAGCTAAAACTTTCTCAGTGCAGTTCTATTAAAATCACTGGAGCGTTATTTCTTGTCAGATAGTCTGAAGGAAAACTACGTTCAAGAACACAGTTGATGAAATTTTCCACTTTGTTTTACATCATGTGTTAACTCCAGACTTGGACGGGTTTGCTGTGGTGTTCTGTCCACCAGCTGCGTGGAGACGTCGCCATTCTTGATTTGCTTCTGGGGCGGCAGCAGCTCCGTCCACATGAACTATATTAATGGTTTTGTTTCAGTTGTTTTTTTCGTGTGGAAGCAGCCGCATCTGAGCAGTAGCTAAATTAACTTCGAAATTAAGACAGCATGAAAGGAAGATTCATTCAATCAGTTTGACATTCATGCTTTTCATTGCAGACACAACTTTTGCTTGAGATTCCAGCTGTCCAATGCATGTCATTGAGTTGAAAAACAAGAAACCTTGATTTGAATGCTGCAATGTGGACATAAAGCTGTCAATCACTGCTTTCCATCGGCATTTTCACATTTAATAAAGAAAGAACATCACTGAGTTCTGTGAAGCAAGCACTTTAACTATAGAGAGAGCTGTACTCATAGCTATATTGTGGATACAGAGTCATTTTTCAAGCTGCATTGAAAACGGACCTTGAGGTGGCACCTTATCTTCACTTAATACAAAATAGTCATCTTTGATATAGGAGACATTCTGTGGAAAATGGACAGAACAGCACAAATAAAGTGAGTGGATTCTAAAGAAATCTAAAAAATGGTGTGTAGGCAGCAAACTCCTCATCTGATACGTAGTTGGATCAAAACTACATCCACATTTCTGCCACACGGCTCCACCTCCCCTGACTTTGTGGACCTTTCCTGGTTTTCTCTCTGGAATCTGGTATCAGAGACTATTTTTGTAGTTCAAACCTCTGCTGCATTTCCAAAAGAGCGGAGGAGATCCTAAAAGGTCATAAAATATTGCAGACCATTGATTGTTCAGAGTTGAGGGATTTGTCCCTAGCTGATTGATGACATGGGTTGGACACAGTGGTTCTGCTGGTCTGCACACACTGACCATATAACGCATTGGTGTATCATCACTGTGATTGTCGGCTCGCCATGCTGAGTAGTCGAGACTCCATGTTGGAACAATATGTAGAAAAACAGAAGCAGCAACAACTTAAGAGATAGCAGCACTCAGGTGTAATATAACCTGCAACACAACCTCTGTCACCGGTCTCATTTCTGAGGGAAAAATGATGGGATCGCCCTGTTAGCCACACGAAGGAACCATTAACGAATTCCACGATAGAACAACAAACTATTTATCTCATTATTTAGGGTAATTTAAATGTTATGACCCCTCCCCATCCTGATATTAAACCACCTTCTATCTGTATTACCTTTAAAACACTCTGATAGACTGTTTAAAGCACTTTAGTGTCTCATGGAAGTCCAAGACTCACGGAACGTAACGCACTTCTGGATGCTGTCAGCCAATAGAATGAGAGTACAGTATCATGTGATCTGACAAAAGGTGAAGTTGCGAGCGTTGATGCGCGAGTGCGCATTGTAGAAAGAACATTAATGTCTATGCCATGTTATTTGGGCAGTTTATCAATGTTCCTTGAGTGACTCCTTAACGTAATACCCACCCAGTGACGTCTGGAGGTGAATAGAGGTCCATTCAAATCACATGATCATAACAACCCGTCAGCTTGAGGACAAGATTCTGGCAGAAAAAATTATCCAAACAACATTTGGACTGCCAGTTCTTGGATATTTGCACACCATATGTCTCCCTGCAGCTTGACTTATCAGAGACTAAGACGGTTCCAAACAGGGGAACTGGAACACAAGTTCTTTCTGGTGAAGGTGAAAAACATAGTGACCTGCATTTCAGACAGGGGGAAGTGGAATGAATCGTAACATTATTCAGAGAAGTCACACAGTTGGTCAGGCTGTGATTATGGCGACGTGGTCGATAGAAGGCAGCTTGAGAAAAACAAAGTAAGTAAAGAAGGACGCGCTGAAATGAGCACTGGCATAACTCTGCTCGCTTTGAAAGCCTTTATTCCCGAACACGAGCAGCACCACGGAATAAAGGATACTGGAATGCCTTTTAATCACTTTCCTATTGTGCTTTTAGCGTTTGCGCTCACACCCCACCCTGTTAATTTGCATGGGTTATTACAGTGCTGTCAGTTTGCATCGCTTCCTCTCACCAAGCCAACTAGCCAGCGGTAGCTGGTTACACATGGAGGGGGAGTCTGGTGGCTGTCAGGAAGAGAAAGAGGATGAAACAGAGACAAAAGCCCACGTCACATTGAACAAGTTACCCACTTCCCAGCCCATTAATCATACTGATGCTGCACATCGGGCATACGCTACGAACCAGTGCTCTTTATTCTTTGTACATTGCGAGAGGGATTAATGCGTTTTACTGGTTGTAGAAACACTCATTATTGAGAAATTATAAATTTCAGCAAGTGGCCTTCGCTTGAGTGGCCACAATGTTGTTTTCCACCAATGAGAGATAGACAGCACTCACAGATACCCCATGTACAGCACCGTTCAGACCCACAGACAGTCAGGTTGGCAAAGGTTTTATTTGAAAATACAAGGGAAATGACAAAATGCTTTGCAGTCTGCAGGGAATGCTTTGGGAGCTTAAACAGAGTTGTGCCTTGGCCTGTTTTTGCTCTGTTCCCATATGATTGGAGATATGATATGCAGTGTCGGTATATGGCTTTCTGCAGCCTCTCCCCCCAGGCTTTACCATCAGGGTAAAGCAGACTTGGACTTACAGCTTTATGTCTATAATGAGGACAAGGGGGACAGAGGAGAGGATACTGCCTACAGTCTGGTTGAGACAGGACAAAAAGACGCTTTTTTTTCTTACCCCACCCAAATCACAGGCAGTGGCAGATGGAACTCACATCCGATATCCAGTCCAGCATTAATTATGCTGTGACTGGCAACTTTGTCCCTAAAGTCTGTTTTTTTGCTTAAGGGCAGGGATTTATGATCGGCAATCTGTTCCGATTTGGCCTTCCTACCTCCAGCCGTCTCCAGCCTCGCCCGCTGTCCACTGGCAGCGCGGGGAGTCACGAGGCGCCGACATAGATGCACCTTTAATGCCCCCGGTGCCTCGGGCTTAGCAGACACATTTATTTTGGTTGAGCTCTGGTTGTGAAGTTTCTTTTCTCCTCTTCTTTATGACACCTAATTTATAGACCTGGGAGTTAAATTGAGACTGTAAAGCTACATGAAGCCAAAGAGAGTCACTTGAGGTAGCGAAATATCTATAATTCAATTCTCTGTTCTGGCTCAGGACCATATGAACAATCCCCAAAAAAGTCTTTGAGAGAATCGACATCAAATGCCTGCAGCCAGATGGCCCCGAATGTTGAGGCGGCAAACGCAGCGTTCATGGACGGGGAGGAAAATTCAGTTGACAGGGTTGTTGATGGGGCAGTCATGGCTGACAAATATGATTGCATGAAATATTTCTCTTTATAAAAATAGTGCAAAAGAAAAAAACAAAACAAAAACATAACTCCATCATGACGTGATTTGTTCTGATATGATTCCATAGAAATGACACAGGTATGAGTAAGCATGTTTACATATATTACAAAAGTCAGAAAAAGGTTTTCTGTCTAATGCAGAGGCTGGTTATTTCTAGCACAGGAGGTGGAGGTAATCAGATTCCTCTTGTAATCGTTAAGTATGTCTGATCTGCAGCTACATGTCTGTCAATCAAAGCAATAAAAACAAAAGATGTAGTTTGATCCTGAATTGAAACCGCGTGACGTCACATCAGAGGTGGGGTGTTCACATTTTATTCTTGTTGGTCACATTCTTTGCCACTTTTCAGACTTGGTCCTGGTAACTATGGTGACCAGGATAATTGTGAAGGACACATGGTTTGAACACGCTTGATTGACTGTTATAGGTAATCTTCAGAAATTAAAACAATGTCTTCATCCAACCAAACCCAGATGAACACTACCTGGTAAAACTAACCAACCCCAATTACATGAGGACGTTTGCCGGGGCGACCTGACCCAGATGGTACCGCTGGAGAGCTGGAGGCATGTTAGCAGCTCTGGACTGACTGGCGATAATGAATACCTGTGTTTGTTTCTCAGGAAATGAAGAGGTGTGCTTAAAGTCCCTGAGTACCAGCGTTCCTCCTAATGGTCCACAGAGGCATTGCTACTGGTTTCAAAATGACTTCCATTAGCATGTAACCTATGGGAAAATCACTTATACTTCTTACTTGATTTATTACCGCAGTCAGCTCTTTCCGAGGAGGTTTATGATAGATTGTAAGGACTGGTGTCTCGTGCATGAGGGCATGGTGAACTTGTGATTCCCTGGTGGATACCAGCGCACGCCTTGGGGCTCTTGGTCGGATTAAATGTTGATAGAGACACAGGATGTGGTTTGGCTGCGCTTCAGGAGGTTCACCAGTTGTTCACTAATCAGGAGGTCGGTGGTTTGATCCCAGACCCTGACCCACAGGATTAACTGAAGGGGGTATTCATGTTAATGTTGTGTCTGGATCACTGATAGCGGTCCTCTGTGGGTCAACATGGACGCGCCTGACAGTGAATTATGAGAGAAAGGATAGAAAGTGAGAAGAAGCTTCAATAATTCATTTTGTGGCTGGGAGGACAGGTGATGAGTGCAAATGGGTCTCCGTCCCAGACGCCCACACACCCAGGATGGATCGCCTTCCCACGGCTCACACTGTCCACGATAGCTGATCCAAGACGTGTTCACTAGTACAGACGTGACAGAATGTCTGTTTGTTAATGACAAGTTTGTACTAATAAACATTTATAGACAGTAAATTCTCAACACAGACCGAAAAAAATGAAATTGGCATTTCCTCTTTATTTTGTTCTCGGTCTATCTCACAGCAAGAAGAAGCCAACAAATGTTTCATCAGAACAATGAGAGCCATTGTTCCAAATATTTTTTTAGAAAGACTGAAAATCAGACTTCAGCTTCTCTTATTTTTATTATCCAGTTTGTTCTCTGCTTCAGAGGCCAACATTTAGCCAACTAACACACTTCTGAGTTCACACATCCATCTGGTCATGAGAACGTCTTCACAACTTCCTTTGGTTACATTAATGTCTAGGATAGATACCATCATAATTACCCAGAAAGGCACAAAGTTGGACAGACGTTCAGAATAAAAGCATCCGTTCACCTGACAGAGCACCAGACTCAACAGGAAGTAGGACCACATGATGGGAGGAAGGGCGTGGCATCACAGAATAATGTAGCAAACCTGACCATGTGGGCAGTCTGTGGGTTACATCAGTGGTACCCAACCCCCGGGTTGTGGACCGGTACCGGTCCATCGGTACAAATTATTTCTGTTTTATTTCTGATCTGATTGTGAACGATGTTTGGTTTACATGAGTGTGAACTGGAGAGGTGCCAGTTCAACCTCCTGCCGAGGTGCCCTTGAACAAGGCCCCGTCCCCTCACACCATGAAGGAGCTGCCTGACGCTCTACCTCACATGCTCTCGGACCCCTTTTGTGTATCTTTGTGTGCATGCGTTTCAGGCCCATGTACATGTATTTACACACGCGTGTGATTATTAACAAGTGGAGTGGAAAAAACTGTTTCCCCCGCGGGCTCTAATAAAGGTTGATTCTTCCGCTTCGATTTCAAAAAAGGTCCACTGGGTGATATCATGAGGACCTGGGAAAAACCCAACAAGTCATTTCATCATGAGACAAATCACGTGTTGTCACGTGTTGTGATGTGTTGTCACGTGTTGTCACGTGTTGTCACGTGTTGTCGTGTTGTCATGTGGATCGGAGAGGACATATCGTCACATCTCTCGTGGCTTCTGATTGGCTCCTGTCTCAAACAGTTATCCAGTCATGTGACTCGCTCCACTGTGGAAATGCCTTCTGATTGGAGCTGAGCCTCCCTAGACCCACCCCTCCACAGATACTGCAGTGTGGTGATTAAACCTCATTAATGCCCCGGTCGGATGCTGGGGCGTCAGTGGGGGGAAGCTGGGGCAATCATTGGGGCAATCATGGGGGCAGCGACAGGCTGGGGGGAGATGGGAAATTGTTGCATGTTAAATTGACCACGACATTGGTCGGTTGTAACGGCTGAGGAGGAAGAGGCGTGTCCTGAGTGTGTGTGGACACGGCATTCTGCCCCAGCTGATGGCTTCTCCCCGTTAACCCCAAGGTGGCGCTAACGGACAGGTGTGAGTCTGTGAGGAGACGATCCCATGTTTGTGTTCACGTGTCTCCAGCAACCCAATGTGATTCAATAATGATCCCCACCTGTCTGCAAATACAACTGGAAATATACAGGCAGTCCTCAACTTACGAACATTCAACTTACAAACATTCATAGATACCGACAAACACGCGCCGCCTTGTCTGACTATTGTCCTGCAGTCCCCCTTTCTGCCACAACCCCGGCGGGGGCAGCACCTCTGCCTTCACGCAGCTCCAACACTCGTCTCCTTGTGGTTTCTGTTAGCATCTCAGAGCGTCCAACAGGTTCATCAGGTGTGAATGATGTCCTCTGTGTTCCCTGTGATCGATGGCTTCTTACTGGTTAGACGTCAACCTTCCAGCTGACGGCGCGTTTCCAGTGTGAAGCACTTCACGGGGCGGGGCTTTCCGTGTGCTGGGGTAACACGGGGTAAATTGAGTGTCTCCAGAACAACATGATGCATGAGTTTCGTGATGGTCCTGATGATCTCCTCCTGCTGCTGATCTGTTCGCCTGTTGCAGAATTCCTGACAATCAAATGAGTCAAACGCACCGAAGGAGAGCCGACGCAGAAACAAGAAAACAGATGAGGCCATCTTAAATGTTAATCGGTATAACGGATGATTTGTAATCCTAAAGTTCAATCTATAATCCTGTTTCTTTGTCCCATTTGTAAGCATAGGAAGTTAGATTATCTTTAATATTAGGACAAGTTTTCAGGAAGCCAACACTCGGTTGCGTCCCCTGAACGGAACACGTTTGGTGCACCTGGATCTTCTCTACTTCATTATGGTGGATTTATCAATATCTCCTGGTGCTGTTAGCGTCCTGCCTGTCATTCATGCCCCCCCCCCAGGAGATAAAACCACAACCCAAAGTGAATTTAATTTCTCACAGGACTAAACGTGGACGATCGATCTGACGGCTCCGCTGCTTGTTGAACGCCTGTTCTGATTATCTTATCTGCTGGTTTGTTTGTCTGTGTCAGAAGCGATTACATGAAGCACCGACACCATTCAGACTGGAGGCTCCAGATGAACGCTGGAGAACGCTGTGATGAACACGATTTTATCCAGCAGCACAGATATGAATTATTAGTTTGCATAACTGGTTTGGATCCTGGTTTTCCATCAGAAAAGAAAAATGTGGGTTGGATTCCTTTAACACCTGACATGATGACGGCTGGATAGAAACACATCAAAGAGCAGAAATAGATTTGACTCGGAGACAAACCCAACATGAACGCCTGACTGAATGAACACAAGATACGAGCAGAAAGCCACTATTAGCATGGAAATGACATCCCATCGTCTCCCAGTGACACGTTACATCTCCACTTCTGAAATATTAATGAAGGCAGCGCCTCTGCTTCTGTCCAGAGAACATATAGTATGTATGTAAAATATACATCCCTGCCAAAATAAATGGAATCTCTAACAGCAGCTACCTTTAGACTGTCTGTCACAGAACACTCATCACTGAACCCACTGCTTTAAACAGCCAGGGAATACACTGTCACACCAAACTTAATGCAATATCCTTGAAGTTTTCAAAAAAAATCTTTTTTGTATTTTGACAATTAAATCTTTGAGCATAACAGTTCAGAGAATTAGTCATAACATCCCATGACAGCTACTTCTGTCACGTAACTGCAAAAATCCCATTTTCTACTTGGATTACTTCATATTTACTAGATTGGCAACCGTCCTCAATTAAATCAGAAGCTTTAGCTTCCAGACACGCTGAGCTTTGTTTCAAGAGTGTCTTAAGTTGCTAAACTAGTTTGGAATTTCAAGGATGAGGGCAGTCATTGAATTGACTGGCGCTGTGACACTGAACATGGAACTAAATGGAAGCCCTGCTCACAGACACTGGATAGTTTATGTCATGTTTAGTTCAGATCAAATGAACTATCAGCTGGGTTTTCTTTCCTTCTTCAGATTCCTGACATCCCAGTGTTCCCAGTGTTCCCAGTGGACAGACTGGTGAGTTCAGCCGCCTGGTTCTGATGGTCCTGCTCACACTCAGAGGTGGAGACGAGATGATTACAATCGTATTGTCTTCAACAAGAAGAGAATGAATGAATGAATGAATGAATGAATGAATGAATGAATGAATGAATGAATGTTCCAGTTAAACGTAATGGTGTGTTTAGCAGTCCAGTTGATCCCCACTAATGGGTCACATTTTAATAAATTAATAAATCCTTTAATGATCCCTGTAGGGAAATTACTTTTTCGTCCACTCCGTGTATTCACACACTTATATATCATACAGGCCTGAACTATTGCCCCCCCCAGAAATTACTTTACTTAGGGCAGGAAG
Organism: Antennarius maculatus; assembly: GCA_013358685.1. Classification (NCBI taxonomy): domain Eukaryota; kingdom Metazoa; phylum Chordata; class Actinopteri; order Lophiiformes; family Antennariidae; genus Antennarius; species Antennarius maculatus. The sequence continues at coordinate 24,747 of JABVMC010000095.1, read as the reverse complement.
TGTGAGTCCTTCGTGAGACGCGATGAACACATCTCGACTGCTTTTGACAGTGAATAAGCTGGAAACATGCGTTTAAGTGTTAAAGTTTATTCCTCATAGTTGAGTCAAATAATGACTTTTATCAAACATCATCAAGAAGCCGTCACTGAGAAAAGAGTTCACTGCTTCGAGACGTGTATCGATACGTCGATGACAGCTTCCTGTTTAAGCAAACCGACGATTGAAGACATGATGAGTGGGCGGAGTAAACAAAATCAGACGTGTGACCTTGTTGAAGACAGGCGTGAGGTACATGATGTTCATTAGCATTGTGGATTCGTTCCCATTTTGTTGTCATTGTTGCTGCGTTTTTGATTTATTTATTGTTAATTTATTGGAATTACCATCTCAGACAATATTCATATTGTGTGAAACATAAGCAAATAGATCGGAGCAGATCGTTCAAAGCAAGACATTTTAAGGACGTTGGTATCCACAGCAGTGACAGTGTTCCGTTCCTTTGTCCTGTTTGTACCAATAGCAGTGAAGTACTGACAGTCTGTGGCGTTTAGTGATGTCACTGATGAACTCGTCTGTTTTAGCTGATGGCTCTGAATGAGCTGCTTTAAGCAGAAGCTGACAGTCGACACTGTTGGGGTGATGAATGCTCAGTTTCCTGATCTGAAGCGCTGCTTTGAGATCGAGCAGAGATGAGAGCTAATCAGAAACCGTCTCGGTCAAATCTCACAGTCGAATCTCAGGCTCACTATTTTCTTGTCAGATGTGCAAAAAGAAATCCGTCACATTTCATTTGTCTGTGTCAGCAGGAAGATGGTGAGTTTGAGTTGATCTATTTGACAGGGCAGCAGTCTCCGGTTCGACCCAATCGGGCCAAAACGTCCGGAGTGTGAGCTGGTTCACCTCCCGAGCACCGCCGAGGTGCCTCTGAGCAAGGCCTGTACGCACAAATGTTAATGTTTCTGGGGCGCCAAAGCCACCAAAGTGCAAAACTGTTGCAGCAGCATCAATATCATTTCATCAAGAAAACAACGGAGCATCTCCAGAAGGAGGTTGTGTCCAGTGGTTTGCAGACCGACCCAAACACCACTGGCTGTTTCTGCTCCAGTCTGAGATGATGACCAACTGTCAGCTCAGTAACCACTGAGTAATTTAAATCAATCCAGACGCCCAGTGGATTGTTTTAAACAGGATAACCATAACCAGGTTACCTGAGAACCTACAGACTACCAGAGACCATGTAAGGTACCGTTTGTATAGTAGTAACCAATCAGATGTCAGTAGGATCAAACCACTGACCTACCGACTGGTGGACTCTATGAGTCCCAGAGTTGACACAAACGTCAGGCTGTCAAGAGGAGACCAGCAGACGTAACTGTTAAACGCTTCCTGTTGCTTTTCTGCATGAGCTCTTCTGTTTTCAGTGCAGTTACACATTGAATGTTGTTGGAAAACTTCATTACAGCCTTTCAACAGCGCGACTAAGGGGACACACCCAACCGTAAGCCGGAACCTCTGGCCACACGTCTACCTCTGAACCTCCAAACGACGACACGTGAAGCTCTCCTGGTAGATATTCATGTGTTTGCTCCACTGCAGCTCTCCTCACCCGCAGCAGCGGAGGCTTTCCATTGGCCTCCCCGGGCGGTAGCATGTATAGAATAGATATGTATGACCCACAGCACGCTCTGCATGGTGCAGGGAGTTCAAATTGAAATCTGCTGGTGTTTGAAAAGCGGGGTAAGAAAAGACTTGTGTTCACTGCCCGCCCCCCAACCCGAGGTTGTTTTGAAAGGATAAAGCTTTTTAACAGACGCAATAAATCTTTCTGTTTGCCTTCATATCAGAAGGGCAGAAAGACGAGACGGAAACGAGCTCTTGTGTCCTGAAGAAAACGAGCCGGCCATCATTGTGAGTCCGGTTGGGATCCTGTTTCTAACAGTCTTTCAGTCCCAGTGGGCTGGAACAAGTGGGAATAAACTCCCAGGCAAAGTCAGAGCCAGCAGTCAGAGCCAACTGCAGATTCTTCATTATATAGAACAAGGAATCATTTGTGGAGCGCTGCTACGCTGTTCAGGGGCAATCTGACAAACATATTGACTTTGGCACACATGAGGATGCAGATAGCTCGGCACCTACTTTTCATTAGAGTAAAATTTGATTTAGGAGAAGCCTCGGCTCTGTGCTGAGCTCTGCTCCTGGCACCCCATTAAGTGTCGGATCTGCATTTCAAAAGCAGATTTGCCTCCTCTGTTTGGAATAAAATGATTATCAGTACAGAGCAACTGTTGATCACCTATCTCTTGGAAATGTAAAGTACTGTAAATATACATTATATTTTCATCATTTCACCGCAGCTCACGTAATGTGATTCTGAGAGAACTGTCAAGCATGCATTATTCAGGAAATTGCCCAGACCCATTCAGTTCTGTTTTTGACAGGTTGGCTGTTTCGGTAAAGGAAAAGACAAGAACTGCCCCAACCCACTGAGTTCTGCTGTAGAGGTAGGGGCATTAAGAGAGTTAACCTGTGACGGGTCACCCAACGCAAAAACCAGAGGTGCTTCAAACCCAAACTAATTCCTGAGTTTAGTTTGGGTTTGGTTTGCAGAGGATGATGGGATGTAATGTGTGATGTCAATAAGAAGGGATTTCAGACGGAGGCGAGGTCCAGAGCATAGTCACCTCCATCATTCAGACCCATCACTCAGCCCGTCGCTCCGTCACCTGTGACCGGGTCACAGGTCACCTCCAGACACGACTCCTCCAGAGAGGAGAGAAGGTCCAAATGTTCTGGGCTTGTTAACAACCAGCGTCTGAATGTCTGGAGTGTTTCTAGTCTGTAGTGAAACACTGTAAGATAAATACTCATTCATTACGTCTGTGAACGTGCAGACGCTGCCTTTTATTCCACTGATTGGGACGTCATTACAGTTTACTTCTCAGACTAAAGCAGGAACGACAGTTTTTACCTCACAGATCACCATAAAACACTTTTCAACCCAACGCACCAGAAACACTAATACAGTAATAAAACTTTGATATTGATCTTTTTCTGCAGGTTTTCAGCATGAAAATTCAGATTGTATTTTTGTCTTTTGGAATTCTTTTGATATAAGATAACCATTGAGTAATCATTGGCACTGCTTCGAGAATAATAATATGAATATGAGATATTTGATAGATGCGATGATGAAGATGAAGATGAAGAAACTCGGCTCTAAGCAACATTTCCGTTGCTTAGAGTCAGTGAATGCTGTGTTCATGTGTGTGTTTCGACACACATTACAGGACGTTGTGTAAAACCCAGCTGCACATAAAGCGCACACATCTGACAGCTGACGGGTATCTCATCACGTTTGTCCCTGGGTCTGACGTTTGATTTGGGTTTAACATTTAAGTTGCATTTAATGACATTCAGAAATGCCTGGAAAAATGGAAGCTGCACGTTTGTTTGGTCTTTAAAGAACGCTGCTGCCAATGAGTTAACGGTGACCAGAATTTAATCGTAATATGATTTAAATCCTTTAATTTCTTTCCATATTGAGAGCTGAACTGAACACTTCTGATAACCTCAGATTAAAATGAGGGCAGTTAAGTGTTTATTATCAGTCATTTTAAAGGACTGCTACAGTTCTCTCTTTTTATCAGTGCCTCAGATTATTTTCTGAGGCACTAGAAATTATTACATTATTTCTTAATTATTAGTAGAATTAAGAAAACAATGTGTTTCACTAATTTTAAGATATAAAATAAGTGAAATAGTTACTGCTCCTACAGTAGTAGTAGTTACTGCTCCTACAGTAGTAATAGTTACTGCTCCTACAGTAGTAATAGTTACTGCTCCTACAGTAGTAATAGTTACTGCTCCTACAGTAGTAGTAGTTACTGCTCCTACAGTAGTAATAGTTACTGCTCCTACAGTAGTAATAGTTACTGCTCCTACAGTAGTAATAGTTACTGCTCCTACAGTAGTAGTAGTTACTGCTCCTACAGTAGTAATAGTTACTGCTCCTACAGTAGTAGTAGTTACTGCTCCTACAGTAGTAATAGTTACTGCTCCTACAGTAGTAGTAGTTACTGCTCCTACAGTAGTAATAGTTACTGCTCCTACAGTAGTAGTAGTTACTGCTCCTACAGTAGTAGTAGTTACTGCTCCTACAGTAGTAATAGTTACTGATCCTATATTAGTAATAGTTACTGCTCCTACAGTAGTAGTAGTTACTGCTCCTACAGTAGTAATAGTTACTGCTCCTACAGTAGTAGTAGTTACTGCTCCTACAGTAGTAATAGTTACTGCTCCTACAGTAGTAGTAGTTACTGCTCCTACAGTAGTAATAGTTACTGCTCCTACAGTAGTAGTAGTTACTGCTCCTACAGTAGTAATAGTTACTGCTCCTACAGTAGTAATAGTTACTGCTCCTACAGTAGTAATAGTTACTGCTCCTACAGTAGTAATAGTTACTGCTGCTACAGTAGTAATAGTTACTGCTCCTACAGTAGTAATAGTTACTGCTCCTACAGTAGTAATAGTTACTGCTGCTACAGTAGTAGTAGTTACTGCTCCTACAGTAGTAGTAGTTACTGCTCCTACAGTAGTAATAGTTACTGCTCCTACAGTAGTAATAGTTACTGCTCCTACAGTAGTAGTAGTTACTGCTCCTACAGTAGTAATAGTTACTGCTCCTACAGTAGTAGTAGTTACTGCTCCTACAGTAGTAATAGTTACTGCTCCTACAGTAGTAGTAGTTACTGCTCCTACAGTAGTAATAGTTACTGCTCCTACAGTAGTAGTAGTTACTGCTCCTACAGTAGTAGTAGTTACTGCTCCTACAGTAGTAATAGTTACTGCTCCTACAGTAGTAATAGTTACTGCTCCTACAGTAGTAGTAGTTACTGCTCCTACAGTAGTAATAGTTACTGCTCCTACAGTAGTAGTAGTTACTGCTCCTACAGTAGTAATAGTTACTGCTCCTACAGTAGTAATAGTTACTGCTCCTACAGTAGTAATAGTTACTGCTCTTACAGTAGTAATAGTTACTGCTCCTACAGTAGTAGTAGTTACTGCTCCTACAGTAGTAGTAGTTACTGCTCCTACAGTAGTAATAGTTACTGCTCCTACAGTAGTAATAGTTACTGCTCCTACAGTAGTAGTAGTTACTGCTCCTACAGTAGTAGTAGTTACTGCTCCTACAGTAGTAATAGTTACTGCTCCTACAGTAGTAATAGTTACTGCTGCTACAGTAGTAATAGTTACTGCTCCTACAGTAGTAGTAGTTACTGCTCCTACAGTAGTAATAGTTACTGCTCCTACAGTAGTATTAGTTACTGCTCCTACAGTAGTAGTAGTTACTGCTCCTACAGTAGTAGTAGTTACTGCTCCTACAGTAGTAATAGTTACTGCTCCTACAGTAGTAATAGTTACTGCTGCTACAGTAGTAATAGTTACTGCTCCTACAGTAGTAATAGTTACTGCTCCTACAGTAGTAATAGTTACTGCTCCTACAGTAGTAGTAGTTACTGCTCCTACAGTAGTAATAGTTACTGCTCCTACAGTAGTAATAGTTACTGCTCCTACAGTAGTAATAGTTACTGCTACTACAGTAGTAATAGTTACTGCTGCTACAGTAGTAATAGTTACTGCTCCTACAGTAGTATTAGTTACTGCTCCTACAGTAGTAATAGTTACTGCTGCTACAGTAGTAGTAGTTACTGCTCCTACAGTAGTAGTAGTTACTGCTCCTACAGTAGTAATAGTTACTGCTCCTACAGTAGTAATAGTTACTGCTCCTACAGTAGTAATAGTTACTGCTCCTACAGTAGTAGTAGTTACTGCTACTACAGTAGTAATAGTTACTGCTCCTACAGTAGTAATAGTTACTGCTCCTACAGTAGTAATAGTTACTGCTCCTACAGTAGTAATAGTTACTGCTGCTACAGTAGTAGTAGTAACTGCTCCTACAGTAGTAGTAGTTACTGCTCCTACAGTAGTAATAGTTACTGCTCCTACAGTAGTAATAGTTACTGCTCCTACAGTAGTAATAGTTACTGCTCCTACAGTAGTAGTAGTTACTGCTCCTACAGTAGTAATAGTTACTGCTCCTACAGTAGTAGTAGTTACTGCTCCTACAGTAGTAATAGTTACTGCTCCTACAGTAGTAGTAGTTACTGCTCCTACAGTAGTAATAGTTACTGCTCCTACAGTAGTATTAGTTACTGCTCCTACAGTAGTAATAGTTACTGCTCCTACAGTAGTAATAGTTACTGCTCCTACAGTAGTAATAGTTACTGCTCCTACAGTAGTAATAGTTACTGCTCCTACAGTAGTAATAGTTACTGCTGCTACAGTAGTAGTAGTTACTGCTCCTATAGTAGTAATAGTTACTGCTGCTACAGTAGTAATAGTTACTGCTCCTACAGTAGTAATAGTTACTGCTCCTACAGTAGTAATAGTTACTGCTCCTAGAGTAGTAATAGTTACTGCTGCTACAGTAGTAGTAGTTACTGCTCCTACAGTAGTAATAGTTACTGCTCCTACAGTAGTAGTAGTTACTGCTCCTACAGTAGTAATAGTTACTGCTCCTACAGTAGTAATAGTTACTGCTCCTACAGTAGTAGTAGTTACTGCTCCTACAGTAGTATTAGTTACTGCTCCTACAGTAGTATTAGTTACTGCTCCTACAGTAGTATTAGTTACTGCTCCTACAGTAGTAATAGTTACTGCTCCTACAGTAGTAATAGTTACTGCTCCTACAGTAGTAATAGTTACTGCTCCTACAGTAGTAGTAGTTACTGCTCCTACAGTAGTAGTAGTTACTGCTCCTACAGTAGTAATAGTTACTGCTCCTACAGTAGTAGTAGTTACTGCTCCTACAGTAGTAGTAGTTACTGCTCCTACAGTAGTAGTAGTTACTGCTCCTACAGTAGTAGTAGTTACTGCTCCTACAGTAGTAATAGTTACTGCTCCTACAGTAGTAGTAGTTACTGCTCCTACAGTAGTAATAGTTACTGCTCCTACAGTAGTAGTAGTTACTGCTCCTACAGTAGTAATAGTTACTGCTCCTACAGTAGTAGTAGTTACTGCTCCTACAGTAGTAATAGTTACTGCTCCTACAGTAGTAATAGTTACTGCTCCTACAGTAGTAATAGTTACTGCTCCTACAGTAGTAGTAGTTACTGCTCCTACAGTAGTAATAGTTACTGCTCCTACAGTAGTAGTAGTTACTGCTCCTACAGTAGTAATAGTTACTGCTCCTACAGTAGTAATAATTACTGCTCCTACAGTAGTAGTAGTTACTGCTCCTACAGTAGTAATAGTTACTGCTCCTACAGTAGTAGTAGTTACTGCTCCTACAGTAGTAATAGTTACTGCTCCTACAGTAGTAATAGTTACTGCTACTACAGTAGTAATAGTTACTGCTCCTACAGTAGTAGTAGTTACTGCTCCTACAGTAGTAATTAGTTACTGCTCCTACAGTAGTAATAGTTACTGCTCCTACAGTAGTAGTAGTTACTGCTCCTACAGTAGTAATAGTTACTGCTCCTACAGTAGTAGTAGTTACTGCTCCTACAGTAGTAATAGTTACTGCTCCTACAGTAGTAGTAGTTACTGCTCCTACAGTAGTAATAGTTACTGCTCCTACAGTAGTAATAGTTACTGCTCCTACAGTAGTAATAGTTACTGCTCCTACAGTAGTAATAGTTACTGCTCCTACAGTAGTAGTAGTTACTGCTCCTACAGTAGTAATAGTTACTGCTCCTACAGTAGTAATAGTTACTGCTCCTACAGTAGTAGTAGTTACTGCTCCTACAGTAGTAATAGTTACTGCTCCTACAGTAGTAGTAGTTACTGCTCCTACAGTAGTAATAGTTACTGCTCCTACAGTAGTAATAGTTAGTGCTCCTACAGTAGTAATAGTTACTGCTCCTACAGTAGTAGTAGTTACTGCTCCTACAGTAGTAGTAGTTACTGCTCCTACAGTAGTAATAGTTACTGCTCCTACAGTAGTAATAGTTACTGCTCCTACAGTAGTAGTAGTTACTGCTCCTACAGTAGTAATAGTTACTGCTCCTACAGTAGTAATAGTTACTGCTCCTACAGTAGTAATAGTTACTGCTCCTACAGTAGTAATAGTTACTGCTCCTACAGTAGTAGTAGTTACTGCTCCTACAGTAGTAATAGTTACTGCTCCTACAGTAGTAATAGTTACTGCTCCTACAGTAGTAATAGTTACTGCTGCTACAGTAGTAGTAGTTACTGCTCCTACAGTAGTAGTAGTTACTGCTCCTACAGTAGTAATAGTTACTGCTCCTACAGTAGTAATAATTACTGCTCCTACAATAGTAATAGTTACTGCTGCTACAGTAGTAGTAGTTACTGCTCCTACAGTAGTAGTAGTTACTGCTCCTACAGTAGTAATAGTTACTGCTCCTACAGTAGTAATAGTTACTGATCCTACAGTAGTAGTAGTTACTGCTCCTACAGTAGTAATAGTTACTGCTCCTACAGTAGTAATAGTTACTGCTGCTACAGTAGTAGTAGTTACTGCTCCTACAGTAGTAATAGTTACTGCTGCTACAGTAGTAATAGTTACTGCTCCTACAGTAGTAATAGTTACTGCTCCTACAGTAGTAATAGTTACTGCTCCTACAATAGTAATAGTTACTGCTGCTACAGTAGTAGTAGTTACTGCTCCTACAGTAGTAATAGTTACTGCTCCTACAGTAGTAATAGTTACTGCTCCTACAGTAGTAGTAGTTACTGCTCCTACAGTAGTAATAGTTACTGCTCCTACAGTAGTAGTAGTTACTGCTCCTACAGTAGTAGTAGTTACTGCTCCTACAGTAGTAATAGTTACTGCTCCTACAGTAGTAATAGTTACTGCTCCTACAGTAGTAATAGTTACTGCTCCTACAGTAGTAATAGTTACTGCTCCTACAGTAGTAGTAGTTACTGCTCCTACAGTAGTAATAGTTACTGCTCCTACAGTAGTAGTAGTTACTGCTCCTACAGTAGTAGTAGTTACTGCTCCTACAGTAGTAATAGTTACTGCTCCTACAGTAGTAATAATTACTGCTCCTACAGTAGTAATAGTTACTGCTCCTACAGTAGTAATAGTTACTGCTCCTACAGTAGTAATAGTTACTGCTCTTACAGTAGTAATAGTTACTGCTCCTACAGTAGTAATAGTTACTGCTACTACAGTAGTAATAGTTACTGCTCCTACAGTAGTAATAGTTACTGCTCCTACAGTAGTATTAGTTACTGCTCCTACAGTAGTAATAGTTACTGCTCCTACAGTAGTAATAGTTACTGCTCCTACAGTAGTAATAGTTACTGCTCCTACAGTAGTAGTAGTTACTGCTCCTACAGTAGTAATAGTTACTGCTCCTACAGTAGTAATAGTTACTGCTACTACAGTAGTAGTAGTTACTGCTCCTACAGTAGTAATAGTTACTGCTCCTACAGTAGTAATAGTTACTGCTCCTACAGTAGTAATAGTTACTGCTCCTACAGTAGTAGTAGTTACTGCTCCTACAGTAGTAATAGTTACTGCTCCTACAGTAGTAGTAGTTACTGCTCCTACAGTAGTAATAGTTACTGCTACTACAGTAGTAATAGTTACTGCTACTACAGTAGTAATAGTTACTGCTCCTACAGTAGTAATAGTTACTGCTACTACAGTAGTAGTAGTTACTGCTGCTAAGGAGGATCTTTGGGACAGACTCGGTGTCGCTGCAGTATTGTGGTTTTAATGTCACGAACTTCCCATGGAGAGTATTTTGGATCAGGTCATGCAGGCTGCTACCCTGAATCTGGATTTCAGAGAGATATATTTGATTTAAAATCTCTGTTCCAATTTTCTCATCAGCTTTTCCTTCCTTGAATTCTATTCAAGTTGTACCAAAATGGACTTGTTCATGAAAGGACTCCATTAATGGATACCAGTGTTCCCAGTGGGACACTGGAAGGGTCGACGGAAGTAAAGGATGCGAACACAACTGGACTGGATTGGAGGTGAGCTGGTGGTTGCTACGACACTGTGTGATGGGAGAAGAGGGTAGAAAGACGTCCGTATGAAAAAGACCATTGTTTTGTGGACAGGTGCTGACATTGTGAAGCACACCTGGTTACTAAGGCAGCAGGATTGTGATGCAAAGTTACAGATCCTGACAGAAAAGAACACAACACGAGGCAATTTGTGAAAAAACAAAACTAACAAACAAAAAAAAAACCCACAATCACATTCTGAGCAGACAAAGCTTTCAAGGCTTTCAGGATTGTTGTGTATTTATCTTCCAAATAGCATAAATGAGAAGAAAATATAATCATTATCTTTCCTTGTCAATGTGTTTTTTATGTGAAAGCCAAATATTCCCTTCAGGTAGGCAGCAAAAAAGATTTAAGGGAGCTGACATAATGGAATATTTTAAGACGGGGCACGGGGGAGAGGAAGTGGGCGCAAAAGCTTAGAGAAAATTCATCATGAAATAATCATACGAGCGTAAAGCAATGAGGAATAAATTGATAGATGGGCAGATTTAACATCTTTGTGCTTGCCTGCAGAAAACCAAACACAAAAACAGAAAGTCTTGGCATCGCATCGGGCCGGCCTAAAAATAAATCCAATCATAAAGTTCCTCCAAAGGGCTGGAGTGATATTACAATCTGGGGGGCCGTTCTGACGGCGTTTGCCCGGTCTGACTCTTCTTAGTCGACCTTTTTCAAGTTATAGATGCCTTTGCATTTGTCTCTTGAGAGATTAATTAAATCTGAACATATAACCTCCTACAGGGAATGATTGATTCATTTAAAAAGAAATAAAGAGAACTTTGTTTTAAAACTAAACTTAGTCTAAAACCTGTGAAAACAAAGTGCGTCGAGAGGAGACTCATCACACAAGGTGATGTGGAGGTAAAACCAACGAGACAAAGAGGTTTCTCATCCTTTGTTACTATCAGGCATCTCTCTGGGGACCTAAAGCCTCCTCCGTCAACTACAGTCAGAAGGAGGGACCTTGGAGGGGAGCAGAGCACTGCAAGTGATGAAGGTATCCTTGGTGGGGGGGGGGGGGGTAGAGGGGATGGGGGCTACACTTCACACGTCGATAGAGCCACCAGTCGACATGAAGGAGCCGCTGCTCGGATCAGACGAACACGTCTGGGGATGAAGGAAGGGACGCTCCCCAGGAAAAAGAGAAACGCTGCGTCGTGAAAGACATCACAAGGTTATTCACAAGCGCTGTTTTAAAGACCTTTGAAGACGTGTATTCTGTCATAAGGGGGGGGGGGGTTGGAAAGAAAAAATGCTTATTTGCTAAAAGTTTATTCTTGGTAAAAACTGCATGAGCGACAACTTTGTGTTTGCAGATGAAACGACCTTGACATGACCTTTGTTTGACGTGCATCTCTTGTCCTACGTAACAACACGCTCAGACCGCTGACGCCCCCACTCGCATTGGGGGGTCTGGGCTAAACTGTGCCTGCATGATGGGCAGGTGATGACGTGTTTTCCAGGGGGCTTTAAATGCACCCTGAACACAACGAAATGTGTGCATTCAGCAGTCCAGCCCCCCCCAGAACAGCCTTCATTGGTGCTTTTTTTAACAGTGGTCCATATGGTGGTGCAGCAGCAGGGATTAGTCGTGCCATTTAGTGGGTAACTTGTTTTTAGCTAATCCAACTTCACACCAGTCTGAGGCTACCTGAGCGAGCACCAGGCCCCCACACGTCCAGCCAGAGCTGGGGGGGGGGGCGATGGGACCCCACCACCCATAACGAGGTCAGTCACGGTTGTGTTGCACCAGGAGGTGAGCAGTTTCCTCCCGTCTGGGTGAGGCAGGGGGTGATGAAAATGAAGGGGGGGGCTGTGCAATAGTAAAGAACACGTCGAGGTGGAGAGGTTCCTGTCTGCTGAAAATGACACCTCCCTCCTAATTGTTTCCACCCTTAAGTTGAATTAAGACATTTTACTTAAATGTTAGGGTTTTGTATGGCAGCCAGACATCCACTGTATTTTTATTTAACAGGGAGCTGTTATTATGGGCCAAGGTTCTGGATTTACTATCTGTTATGTAACTATTTTACAGCGGATTAAACCTCTCCAGCAATGAAGCAGAAAAAACATCAATATAAAAATAAATGTGGTAACATTTAGAAATTTATTTCCACACAAAGCAACAAAATGTTCAACGTTTCAACTCATTGATGGGATTCAACCTGATGGATTCTGATTCACAGTTATCATGCTAGCTCATGCTAACGTGCTAGCATGTTAGACGTGTGAGCCCACGCAGCTGACGTGATCTCTGTCACGTTTGCATCTTAAAGCAGTGATCACACTCATCGGCGTGAAACAGTGCAGATTAATCCATATAATAGAGGCTGCAGGGTAAAACATGTGTTTCACTAAGACAGACACAGCCATCTCTCTTTGAAACTGTGTTACACGACCTACACTAGTCCCAAACACACTCATGGAACAGGAGTGATTTGGGATTCAGGATCTCATCCAGGACTTCAGTTCCAGTGGGAATTGAACCTTTATTTAAGACATGGAAGCCCCTGAGCCCAGCAGTGATGTACTAATAGAGTTTAACATGTGTTACCCAGGATAGCTTCACTTACAAACAATAAATCCGATTCTATAAAGTGGCTTTAAAATAATATTAATAATAATAATGATAATAATCTGTATATACTGTTTATTCAAAAACACATATTTATATATACTGTATAATAAAGCTGCAGTCATAGTTCTGCAGTTGAAGTACTTTAATTGCATTTCATTAAATCATAAATTATGTGACTACACGAGTCGATGTTGTCCTGAAATGTAGGACAAGAAAGAAAAGCATGGCGGCGTGTTTCCTGGAAATAGATCTTTCCAATATTTACTGCTGTGTGTGTCAGACACCGTTTGGTCTCGTCCCCTTAGATGTTTATCTGGCACCGAGGTGCGTTAGGGTTCTGGGTTCGTATTCATCATACATGATGGTTTGCTGGAGGAGACCCCCGGTGGTTTTCTGCATGGACACACTCAGTGGATCCAGGATGCAGCTGATTAACTGTATCCCGAGTCGTGGCTCCGGAGCCTTTAATGCCCCAGGATGATGCACCATCAGATGGCTGTGTTTGTTGCCTGAGTGATTTGCCAGGGGATGAAACCAGGCTTAGTCATGAGGCTACAGTTTTGACCTTCATTGGATGCCCTGCGGAGGAGAGCCTTGTTAATGTCAACAGACTGAGGCGCTGAGCGAGCTGCGGGGTAAAATGTCTCTTTTTTGGTGCAACTCTAAATGAGACAGAGTTTGGATGTGAAAACTGCAAGTCAACGCCAAGAACAGTCAGAGGAACCTGCAGCGAGACGAGTGAAGCCCCTTCAGTCTGACTGGTGGAGGTTCAACATCGTGGTCCAATGAAATACACTTTAGCAACAACCCGTTCAATGGCTAGAGAGCCCCAGAGGATTATGGGTTGTTTAGGCTTCTCTGGATGATTAATTTAAATCTTTCTGCACACATGTACGTTGTGGTGTTTTAAATGACTTGGCAGACTTCCTGTCAGATTAGTGAATGTATCCTGTGGAAATGTTGTTTGAAGGAAGTTATATCTCGTTTTAAAAACCACTATTTCATGTATTTAAATTGGTCCATGGTTACTGACATCACACATCTGAGCTGTTTGTGGACAGACAGACCGTTTGTACTCTTGTCCGGTTCTGACTGGTACTCAGTTTGGACAAGCTTTAACCCAACAGTCTCTTCCTTCCCATCCAGAACACAATCAGTGGAACTGCTTGTGACTCTCGTGACGCTGCACGGCAGGACATTAAGTGTGATGAGCATGAAGGTGACAGAAGATAAATGAGTGTGTAATGGAGAATCCACTCAAGGACTCTTCAACCGTCTCCTGTGTTGACCTGAGACGTGTCAAACAGCACATATGACCCCCCTCAGATGGTTTCATCCTGACCAACACGCTGTCCTGTGTGATGGCTGACGACTGTTACTGGCTTTGAGTCGTTTCTTGTTTCTGGCCAAGTGGTTGTGTTCACCGTACAAACAAGAGCAGGACGCAGAGGGAACCGCCGCTCGCCAGCAATCCATCAAACTCTGCCCCCCCAAGTTCTGCTCACGGCCCCGCAGCTCTTCCTACAACCATCATTAATCCCACCCTTTTGGAAACCAGTGACTAAATATACACAGCGCTTAATTAAAGTTGGGCATCCATTATTGAAGCAAATCCTAGTTTTATGGGATGAGAAGGTAATTAGTCCCCTCACAACTTGACTCTCATCTCCGTTTCTGGAGGATATAAACACTAACCCCTCCGACTCCAGAAGGATATCCTTTAAATTAGAACAACACGCTTTACTGAAGGTTAGGAGAAAATGTTTCTGTAATAACGTGATGTGATGTTTAAACACGGGGGCCATTTCAAACAGATTTGGATGTGACGGAGGAGCATCAGCCCAACCCCCCCCTGATAAACAGCATAACAACCGTAGTGTCTCGGACAATGTGACCAGAAGCCGGCTTCCCAAGGTCACACTCTGCTCTGAGGAGACAAATAACCTTTCCTTGTAATTTTTGCACTGTCGCATTGGAATCACTTTAGATAATAACAAATAATGACCCTATCTCTGCCACTGGGGAAAGAGATATTGATTTATTTCAGCCACCAAAGTCCGAAATTATGATCGTAGCATTATAGGGATGGATATGTCATTGTTTGAGAATGAAATATCTATTTTATTTTATTGTGACGAGTTAAAAGTCTCTCCCCTGTGCCCTGAAGTCACCACAGGATCTAGTATTCTGCATTACCTCCATACAGTCTGTGTACACAACTACTACAGTAGCTGAAAGCTCAGTAACATAAAACATCCTGCGAGAAAAGAAGAAAAGGTGAAGACCCACGAAAACCCCCAAAAAACATTTTTTATTTTTATTCCAGACTCTCATAACAGCTTACACTTAAATTAAAGTCAAACTACCAAACTATAACTGCTATTGGATGAAATGACATCATGGAGAACCAAAGCTGTTGCCCTTCATGACGTCTGGCAATCTCTCATTCCCTTATAGTCATTTGTATGTTGTTTAATTATTTTTTGACTAATTTGGACTAAAATGTACTGTTCCCCCTTGAACTGCCACATTATGGTGGGGGAGTTACAGTGCCTGAGCGACTTGTTAGAGGCTTTATGCTCGTGGTAGACCTCCCACTGCCTGGGATGTCCTGGGTGACGGGCCAGACTAGGAACAGGTCAAAAACCCCTTAAACCCATTAAAATCATGACGTTGCACGGTATGGCACCATGGATCAGGCCTGGGGTGGGGGCTCGTACGCTAACGCCTGGTGGCCGGGACTCTGCCCTGGCTTAGCCCAAAAGGACAACCTGGGCCCAACCACCGGTGGACTCACCACCAACCAGAGAACCATGGGCATGGGTGTAGTGTGAAATGGGTGGTAGTCAACAGTGGGGGGCTAAATGACCTGATTCCTGGACATGGACCCTGGCTCATGGGAAAGGGGGGCGGGGGCAGAGCTTGTGTGGGAGGTTGCGGGGTAAGGTGTCATTAGTCAGGCTCACCTCCTACAGCGTGGGGACAGAACCCAACTCCCGGAGAAGGGCTGGACTCTCCACGTCTGGCAAACCGTGTGCTGATGCGATTAAGTGCTTTATAAATAAAAGTAGATTGATTGATTGATTGATTGATTGATTGATTGATTGATTGATTGATTGATTGATTGATTGATTGATTGATTGACAATGCCATTTGTTTTGCTTTATTTAATTGTGTCATTTTATGCCAAATTCTTAAATTCATGTCGTTATACTGACTACCAGTTCACTTGAACTTGTAAAGTTCTCAGTGCTAGAATATTGTGATCACCATGCCTACACTCAAATACACACACATGTACTTGATCCTGTTACATCAAGCCAGATGGCTTCTGTGGCTTTAGCGACTCATTTAAATTTATTACTGCTTAAGTGAAGTAAAATAAAAACAAACAGATTGAATTAATGAATGTAATTTAAAAAATAATTTAATGAATTCAGTAACTCATTAAGCTCCTTTCTTTACATAATACTATGAAGTGTGATTAACAGGACATTGATATTTGTTCCTGTGGCGTTTGGTTGGTGTCGTTACACCATAAAGGAGAACAACGTAGTCGGGATGAAGCCTAATCTGGACCTGGGCAGGACTAACTAGAAGTTAGACTGACATGAGATTATCTCCAGTTGTGATGTTGGTCATCATGAGTCATCAATTGACAGAACAACACAGAAGTGGGTTCCTGACATCTGTGTGTGAAGATAGATCTCATCTCAATCCACCCCCCCGACAGTCAGAGGCAGGAGTTGGGCTGGGACCTCGGTCGTTAAATAAGTTGGTTTTGCGAGAGACATTTCCAGATCTAGTATCAAAACTCCTCAGCTGGAAACTCTGGATGATGGGGTCAGGGGTCGCACTGAGGGACCAGGACAGCCAATCAGAGAGCCCTCTCCGAGCAGCTGACGATGCTGCCAGGTGATGTTGAACACTCCGGGTCCTGGGGCTAGCATTGGGTAAATTACATCTGCATTCCCACGACATCACATGACAGGTGCTTCATGCCGGGGCAGCAGTTTGTGACTTGTTATGTTCACATCTTACGGTTTGGGCGTGTTTGGGACGGATTGGAGGAAAAGTTCCTCCTGGAGTCTGAGGAAACCAATTTAACAGTCAGGTACCTCCTGTAGTCTGAGGCTTAGAGAAGAGTTTGGACACATGGACTCCTTCAGAACGAGGACGTGTCTTCATCAGAGCTTCAGTGACGACGCTCTGAACTAAATCTGTAGGGTTGTTTTGTGAGTTTGTTGTGAACGCTGATCACCACAGAGTGATGCTAACACATCAGCAACGCTAATATGAGGTACACAGCAGACATTCAGGTTAGAGAACAACATACACCATCTACCTGCCCCAGCTGTGGGTATATCCTGGTACATGTTGCCCATTACCAGGGTAAACATCGTCCAGGGGGTATTTTATAGATCCAATGGAACGACTGAACCCAACACAATCCTCCACTCTGGGGGAGGTGAATGTCCACAACAGGGCCGTCAATCGTTATACTCTATTGATTAATGACAGTCATCATGGGCTGTATCCGTGGGGGTGACTTTAGACGAGGCAGACATTTGTTCACTGGGGGCAGGAAGGAGGATGGAACTTTCCCGGGGAGTGAAGGACTTCAAGTTCAGGGTTTACCCTTTAAGAAGTGAATGATTTAATTTCTTGGCAAAGGATTCATTAAAATGATAATTCTTATTTATGGAGCCCTTTCAAAAATTAAAATACTCTTCATGTACTGCTTCCTATTAATTAACTTTTTCCCTCTCATTTTCTTTCTTTCTCATCTCTACTTTTTTCTTTACTCCCCCACTGAACTTGACACACTAATAGGTTATGAATAATTCTGTTTCAGTTTAGATGCAATTAGCTGCGATGCCAGAGGCCATTCTTCCTCCTCTCTGGTGGAGGGAGGATTTAAGAGCCGGGTGAGTCGGACCGCTCCAGCTCTCTCTTGACTACATCACTCAGGAAGTTGAAAACAGAACCATTTCGCAGCCTAAACACCCCTGATGGTTGTGTCTTTAACTGACGTCAGTGCCGGTGCAGTCAAGCAAAGATGTGAAATTGGTAAATGAAAAAAGAAAAGAAAAAGCAGAACAGAGAGATTTGATAGCTGAGGTAAATTGGGAAGAGGAGACATGGAATCGGAGGAATGAGTGATGTCACCTCACGTCTCTGCTGGTCCGACTACTAATTATCCAGAAGAGAGAACAGCTTGGTTTAAAGCATCAGAGGCAAACAGAGCAGCTGTGGATAGTGGGACTTAAATACAATAATTACAGCTCTACTGACACACACCCCCGCCCCCGCCCAGCCACTGAATCCGATGCCATGGTAACAGCGATAGTGGTCGTACGACGGAGAGAGAAACGTCTGTCTGGAATGGAACAACTCCAACCTGATGAAGACTCTCAGCGATTGTTACCCACAATCCCTCAGCCAGCAGCAGAACGAGCTGACCTCTGACCTCAGACTCACAGCAGGTAGAGCAGGGCGACGGTTAGCAGCTATGCTAAAGAGACACCAGCTGCTGTCCTGAGCAAAAGATGGACAGACTGTCCTCCATGAGCACCTCACATAGAAACAGACTGAACAGGGTGTGGGTTCCTGGGTTTCTGGTTCAGAGCCATTTGCTGTGATGTCCATCACACGGTAACCACAGAATTACTGATGGGGTCTGTCTGCAGGTGGAGGGGGGGCAGGGAGGTTCTGAGTTGTTGGTTTTTAAACAGACGTCTGTTGTGGCCAAAAAAACACCATGAGAGTTGTGAACCAAAAAAGCACCACTAGGAAGCTCAGTAGAGCTCAGAGTCCGTCTGTAGAGCTCAGAGTCTGTCTGTAGAGCTCAGAGTCTGTCTGTAGAGCTCAGAGTCTGTCTGTAGAGCTCAGAGTCTGTCTGTAGAGCTCAGAGTCTGTCTGTAGAGCTCAGAGTCTGTCTGTAGGCTCAGAGTCTGTCTGTAGAGCTCAGAGTCTGTCTGTAGGCTCAGAGTCTGTCTGTAGAGCTCAGAGTCTGTCTGTAGAGCTCAGAGTCTGTCTGTAGAGCTCAGAGTCTGTCTGTAGAGCTCAGAGTCTGTCTGTAGAGCTCAGAGTCTGTCTGTAGAGCTCAGAGTCTGTCTGTAGAGCTCAGAGTCTGTCTGTAGAGCTCAGAGTCTGTCTGTAGAGCTCAGAGTCTGTCTGTAGAGCTCAGAGTCCGTCTGTAGGCTCAGAGTCTGTCTGTAGAGCTCAGAGTCTGTCTGTAGGCTCAGAGTCTGTCTGTAGAGCTCAGAGTCTGTCTGTAGAGCTCAGAGTCTGTCTGTAGAGCTCAGAGTCTGTCTGTAGAGCTCAGAGTCTGTCTGTAGAGCTCAGAGTCTGTCTGTAGAGCTCAGAGTCCGTCTGTAGGCTCAGACATAAAATGTTACTCCTCTCTTTATGAATAAGACTCAGCTCCGTGGCTACAATCCTGACTCCAGCTACATTATTGACCGCTTAGGAATTTCCCCCAATACTTCACCTTAGAAACACATTTATCCAACAAAGATCATCCAGTAGAGATCATCCAGCGGAGATCATCCAGTGGAGATCATCCAGTAGAGATCATCCAGTGGAGATCATCCAGTAGAGATCATCCAGTGGAGATCATCCAGTAGAGATCATCCAGTGGAGATCATCCAGTGGAGATCATCCAGTGGAGATCATCCAGTAGAGATCATCCAGTGGAGATCATCCAGTAGAGATCATCCAGTGGAGATCATCCATTATAGATCATTCAGTGGAGATCATCCAGTTGAGATCATCCAGTAGAGATCATCCAGTGGAGATCATCCAGTAGAGATCATCCAGTGGAGATCATCCAGTGGAGATCATCCAGTAGAGATCATCCAGTGGAGATCATCCAGTAGAGATCATCCAGTGGAGATCATCCAGTAGAGATCATCCAGTGGAGATCATCCAGAGGAGATCATCCAGTAGAGATCATCCAGTGGAGATCATCCAGTAGAGATCATCCAGTGGAGATCATCCAGTAGAGATCATCCAGTGGAGATCATCCAGTAGAGATCATCCAGTGGAGATCATCCAGTGGAGATCATCCAGTAGAGATCATCCAGTGGAGATCATCCAGTAGAGATCATCCAGTGGAGATCATCCAGTAGAGATCATCCAGTGGAGATCATCCAGTGGAGATCATCCAGTGGAGATCATCAAGCCTCCCACTGGTGTCAGCGATCAACCCACTAACCTCCAACAGTTCAGCGCAGACATTAAGAGGTGACCCAGCTCCAGACAGTGTGTTCTGTGTTTAACATGTGTTGAGTGTGTGTTTGTGATGGTACTCACACATGACCGTGAGAAAGACGTTCCCTGAAGCCAGGACAACCTTCTCCCTCGTTGCCCGGTCGTAGATGCCCACATGGCATTCGTAAGGCCCGTTGTCCGAGATCCGTACCTCTGGGAGTCTAGAACACACAACATGTACTCTATTAATAGATACCAATCGGCTCATTGGATCAATATTCTATCAATCACACAGAGGAAGGGTGTAGGGGGGTGAATAAAGGTGAGTTCTACTGGAGCCTTTCGGAGCTGAAGGCCTTTGGCGGCGTTGGTATCTGTTGGAGGCGGACCGAACGGCTTTAGAGACTCACCTACACAAAACCAGCACTATCAGCTCCTAGTGAACAGTGATGGTGAACTAATGACCAGCTGGAATCAATGAAGCTACACAGTTACCACTGATTTATTGATTACATCCTAGCTCTCATTGCCTTCACCTTAGCATCATAACTGGAGAACAATAATGATGTTTCTTAATAATCCAGTCTACACACGACAGGTCTGATCATATATGATTAAAGCCATGTCTACCTATGCAGCATGCTGCACATGTGCATCGTTACATGAACATTTTAGAATAATCAGGGCTAAAACAGGCCTTCTAAAGTGTAACAAGGTCTACCAAAGACGTGTAAGTAGAAAAGTTCCTGTGTAATAATAATTACACATAATTACATCATGACCCAAAAGGTCAGCTCAGCAAAGGAAAAAATGCAAATTCATAAATTTGTCAAATAAGTGGAGCAAAAATAGAACTCTTATCCGAAATCCAAAATCAATATAATCCACAAAATCCATTTTCTTCCTGAACCTATTGACCCTAATTTATTCTGTTTATTCTGTTTACGATGAAACACCAAAATAAAAGTGGAGCACCTGAGCCGAAACAGAATTAGAAACAGGGAGATGATCCTTGTTCTTCACACACATGAGGTGTGTACAGGTCTGTAGTGTTCGTGGGTCACGCCATCGCCCTTCGCTGGGGTTTTATCCCTGGGTCTGGGCTGCCAGGCAGGCTCAGCGGTGAGAGGAAACAGTGGGTTTACTCTGGGCGTGACGGTACGGGTTCACGTCCTAATGGACCGTATCGCCTCGCCAAATTACAGTCCTCACCGCTCAGGTCAGGACTGAGATAAAACACTCAGGATAATGTGTGTGAGAGCTCCGCCCACTGACCAATCAATTCCCTGGAAAATATCATTATCATTCAGGGAGCGTCCTGGAGCGGTGTGTGTGTGTGTGTGTGTGTGTGTGTGTGTGTGTGTGTGTGTGTGTGTGTGTGTGTGTGTGTGTGTGTGTGTATGTGTGTGTGTGGGCGTGTGTGTGTGTCTGTGTGTGTGTGTGTGTGTGTGTGTGTGTGTGTGTGTGTGTGTGTGTGTGTGTGTGTGTGTGTGTGTGTGTGTGTGTGTGTCTGTCAGCTGTGAGAGGTTCTCCAGCTATTCCTTCATTACTACTAGTTTTTTTTTTTTTCATTTGATCCTAATTTTATGTCATATTTTTATTTATTTTTTCTGTCAAACCATTGGGAAGATTTTGTACTTTAATAAAGATCAAATGCAGTAAATTTATTACGAGCACATCATCTAAAACACACCTTTTGGAATTCTGTCTGATCAAATCTTCATATTTTTAAAGTTTAGCATAATAATTTTTCATTTCAAAGGCTACGCTTTAGAAAAGTTAGATTTTGTCTTTTTTCTGTGGAACTGGAATGGAACCAGACCCAACGCTGACTCAGACACTCTGATCAGTATCTTTGATCAGTATTCCTGATCAGCTGGTTCTGCAGGACCATGAGCAGCAGACCGGTGTTGACGTTCTCCAGCAGCTCCTCCCCAGGGACGTGAACTCTTATTCCCCACAAAGGGAAGTGATGAGAGCAGCAGAGTGAACGTGTCTCCACGGCGGCGGGGGGCGGGGGGTAATTGACTTTGTCTTGGCTGCTTACATCACAGTAAACGCTGACGCGGCCCATCGCTTTGTCTCCACAAACAGAGGCGGTGGTGTGATGGTGGAGCTGCACCGCTGCTCAGAGGAAACCGCCCACAGAGTTCAGCGTGGAAATACTGCCTGAAGGAGGAGAGGGGGCCGCAAACAAACCCCCACCTCCAGCCGCCTGCCCCAGGCTCCTCCTGAATGAGAACGGTGGGATGAATCTCTGAGGTCTCCTCTTCACCTCTGATGTCACACGTTACCAACACTGATCCACCAACGCTACGGTCTTTAGTAACAAACATAGAACAAGTGATCTGGTGTTCATTACACACTTCAGACACCAGTCAATACGTCTCTCGAAGGAATTTGAATTATTGACCAAAACCATCAAACCTTTTCTCAAATGATTCTTCTGCTCACTTCACGAACTCAGTTTAGTAAAGATTCTACTAGTAGGCTTTACATTTCAGTGTGGTAAACTGGAGCAACTGGTTCAGCATTTATTATTGCAGCGGTACCTCTACTTACCAATGTCTCTACTTACCAATGTCTCTACTTACCAATGTCTCTACTTACCAATGTCTCTACTTACCAATGTCTCTACTTACCAATGTCTCTACTTACCAATGTCTCTACTGACCAATGTCTCTACTGACCAATGTCTCTACTTACCAATGTCTCTACTTACCAATGTCTCTACTTACCAATGTCTCTACTTACCAATGTCTCTACTGACCAATGTCTCTACTGACCAATGTCTCTACTTACCAATGTCTCTACTGACCAATGTCTCTACTGACCAATGTCTCTACTTACCAATGTCTCTACTTACCAATGTCTCTACTGACCAATGTCTCTACTGACCAATGTCTCTACTGACCAATGTCTCTACTTACCAATGTCTCTACTTACCAATGTCTCTACTGACCAATGTCTCTACTGACCAATGTCTCTACTTACCAATGTCTCTACTTACCAATTTCTCTTCTTACCAATGTCTCTACTTACCAATGTCTCTACTTACCAATGTCTCTACTGACCAATGTCTCTACTGACCAATGTCTCTACTTACCAATGTCTCTACTTACCAATGTCTCTACTGACCAATGTCTCTACTGACAAATGTCTCTACTGACCAATGTCTCTACTTACCAATGTCTCTACTTACCAATGTCTCTACTTACCAATGTCTCTACTGACCAATGTCTCTACTGACCAATGTCTCTACTGACCAATGTCTCTACTGACCAATGTCTCTACTTACCAATGTCTCTACTGACCAATGTCTCTACTTACCAATGTCTCTACTTACCAATGTCTCTACTGACCAATGTCTCTATTTACCAATGTCTCTACTTACCAATGTCTCTACTTACCAATGTCTCTACTGACCAATGTCTCTACTTACCAATGTCTCTACTGACCAATGTCTCTACTGACCAATGTCTCTACTGACCAATGTCTCTACTGACCAATGTCTCTACTGACCAATGTCTCTACTGACCAATGTCTCTACAGACCAATGTCTCTACTTACCAATGTCTCTACTGACCAATGTCTCTACTTACCAATGTCTCTACTTCCGAAACTTCTCAACACGAAAATATTGCCTCTAGTTACGAAAGAAATTTCGAGTTATGAAAGGTAAAAATACAGTATGGGCTGATACTCGCAGCTCCCAAAGGTTCCTGAATGCAACATTTTCATAGCTGCTCTGCCATTGGCTATTACCTGGTATCTTCCTGGCATCCCATTGGCTCAGAGGGATTTCTGTGTGGAGCTAGATGGGTGTCTATGCAGCCTCCTCGTCATTCAGCCCTCGACCCGCGAGGTGTTCTGATAGTCTTACGTAAATATATTAACTTTTAGAGTATTCACTATGGACCCCAAGAAAGTGACGGAGAAAAGAGGAAAAGAAAAGACGAAGAAAAGAGTTTTTTTGTCCGTACAAACAAAACAAGAGATGATAGAAAAGCATGAAAAAGGGATGCGTTTGGTTGATCTCTCCAAAGAATATGGCCGTAATGCATCTACAATCACCACGTTATTAAAACTAAAGGAAGTTTAAGGAGTTTAAGGCATGGCGTGGGTGGTTGGAGAAGTTCAGAAGGAGGACTGGAATTCACTCTGTTGTTCATGGTGAGGCAGGAGCGCATGAACCAAAGAGGGTAAAAAACAATGAGGACAGCAGTTAAAAGGTTAATGACCATCATTTTATTCTTTATTCTTTGTTTTTTACGTTATGCACAACTCTCATTTATTGTGTAATAATCTAATTGTAACATGTATTTGTTACATGTTTTGATGCATTTTTATGCTTTATAAAACATTTATGTCGGAATTTTGGGGGGCTTGGAACGGATTAGGGCATTTGCATGGAAAACGCGTCTCTACTTACGTAATTTCTACTTACGTAATTTCTTCCAGAACCAATTAATTTCGTAAGTAGAGGTACCACTGTATTTATTATTATTATTACTATTATCATGAATAATAATAATTAATAATTACAATTATCATTTTATAATAATTAAAAATATTATAATTATTATTAGGAATAATGTAAATAATAACAATATTATTAATATAATTATTATTATTTATATTATTACTATTATCATTAATAAATATAATAATAATCATAATAACAATTCTTATTGTTGTTGTTGTTATTATAATAATTATTATTATATTATAATTATTATTATTATGAATAACAATAATAGTAATAACAATAATTATTATTATTATCATTGTAATAATTACTATTAATAATAATTATTAGTGTTAATAGAAATAATTGTGAATAATGATTTTGAATAATGAAAATAATAATAATAATAATAATAATTATAATAATAATAATAATA